>JBAGKO010000017.1:8975571-8993925 GCA_037177275.1 Acacia concinna
TTCTTGTTTCATTATCATTTCTTGTCCACATGATCATGGAGCCGTGAAGGTGCTCTGCTAGGGTTTCAAGACCCTTGCCTTAATCAGAGGAATCTCTCCTTAGGAGAGCCGATGCAGCCGGCATCTCTCTTCCGACATCAGTCCAGTGTATGTGAGTGTTTAGTTTGGGTTTGTGTGGTAGGAATTTCATGGTATAAAGTAAATTGGTAGGTGAGATTCAAATTCGAGAATGGTGGTTTAGGAATGGGAACAAGTGGCGGAAGATCAGAGGCTATTGGAGGAAGAAGCGACAATCCTTCAACAAATTCCAAGATGAAGCATAGCTTCACCAAAATGATAAGGACTAACTGTGAGTACAATACCAAGATGAAGCAAATCTTCAGAAAACAGAGGTCTCAATCGATAGCCAAGGGTCTGATTTCTGCAAAAGAATACCTCCGATGGATTCCTCAGGAGGATTGAACTGACAAGGCAGACTACAATTTAAATGGTTGAAAGTTGCAATAGAAGATAAGGAAGAAAATGATGAAGTGCTTAGAATGAAGATGAAAGGGATGAACGAGCAAAGAAGAGTGAGCCAATTATCCCCAATTCTTATGGCTTCTATGTGGTATAACTTTCCTAAATTCTTCTGGATAGTATTTTATAAGCATATAAATTGGTGTTGTGGAAATCTAGGAGAATAGATTCAATCTGGTTTGTTTCTAGTTTTTGAACATTGGATTGGTTTTACTGGCTTGTGGACTAGATTGAGCTATGATAGTGATTTGTTGAAAACTAATTTTAGTGGAAAAATTAAGAATGATTTTAATGGAAAAGCACTTATTGCATGTATGCTATGGCAAATATGGAAAGCAAGGTATGCATTAGTGTTGAAGAACAAATTGTATGAGCCTCTGATGGTTATATAGATTGTGTCTAAACTAAATGAATCTATTTGGAATGCAAATGGTTGGAGTAAATCTGATAAAGTAAAAGAGATGCCTGATGGAACTCAAAAAAATGAAGAAAGGACTGTCCATGTTAACAATAGATGTGCTTATGGGATGAACTGGTGCGAAGAGGCATATTGTGATAAATGGGATCCAGCTAATATAGGGGTGGTAGGCAGAAGACAGGATGGAGTTTGTCTAGGCCTAGAAAGTCGACTAGTTGAAGCATTTTCAACATTTATGACAGAAGAATTTGCAATACTTGCTGCATTTAAATGGTGTGTTCAGATGGGTCTAGATTCTGTCAAAATAATGTCAGATAGTCTTGCACTAGTTCAAGCTATAAAAAATAGTACTGTATATTCAGAATGGGAGAGCTTGAATATAGTGGAGGAAACATATAATCTGGGTAAAGCTCAAAGGAATTTCCTTTTGGAGTGGATACCAAGAAAAAGCAACCAAACCGCCAACTAGTGTGCTCGGTCAGCTATAAGAGATAAGTGCTCGAAAGACTGGGTGTCACAACCCCCTTCTCTACTGACAAAAGTCCTAGCTGAGGACTGGTTCAAGGCTAGGAAGATCGGAAACATTACTGATTTTCTTTTTGTTTTTTTGTTTCTATTTAGCTGCAATCATCAATGTTGTTTGTTTCCTATGTTTTTACTGATGTAAATGGTCTGCACTGATCTTGCATCATTTGTTTGGATAGCGTGTCTGGATGTAGATGGATAGTGCAGACCAGTGTGTCTGCACTGATCCTACCCATTTGATTCTGATTGCCAAAAAAAAACTTTTTTAATTTTCCTTCTACCAACCAGTGCTGCTTAGTCGTTAATTAATTGACCGGCCTAAATTAATCAGCTTCATTATGATTGTATCTTTCATAATTGTATTGGTGTGTGTGTAATTTCGTAATTCTTCAAACCATTAAAAACCAATTGAATTATTTTCGGAACAGAATATTGTTTTTGTTTGCATATGTGGGAATGACTTTTAAGAATGTGTTGTATTAAATGGGTAGGCCTCGTAGATTTTGTTAATATAAAATTAAATAATAAATAACTTATCATTTAATATGTGGAATAAGGTATAGCAGTAGCCTATTAATAATATAACCAAGATGTAATAAATATAGATTTTGCCTATAACAACTTCATATTATCACTAAAAAATTAAAGTACAATTAACTTTAAATTGACGACCTCATAATAAATAAATAAGAGAAACCCCATTGAAAAACTATAAAAACTACAAGTAAACTACTTGAAAGACAGTGATGGGAACTACATAAAATCCTGAATTGCAAATAGAGAAGAACTTCAAGAATTTTTGCCAAGTTAGCCAAGCATGACATTCCCATGTTGAAGCACTCCAGGGAATATGGAGTACATCCATAAGGATATACTTGCAATAAGGATATTTGAGAGATAAAAATTATTAGCATATACACATCTATACATATTTCCAATGCTTATAAAAATGCTTTGATTATGAAATTGATAGTATACTTTTCCCTCTAATAATTTTTTCTCCAATACTGAAGATGGTTAAGGAAAAACAAACAAATGGTATTCCTTCCAATATATATTTAAAACCAAATGGAGCAGTTGAGGAGAGAAGGATCAGTTTTGTACATCCTCAGAAAACTTGTGTCAAGACAAAAGTAACTCCTTGTACCAAAATTACAAAGCATGTAAATTTCAGACCTCGTAACATTATGAACGTATGAAGTGGCTTAATGAAAATATTACCAAAATGAAAGCAGTTCTTTTAGTTTTCACCTGGACTGAGCGAACTTGAAACACAGGTCGATTGGCAGGGTCCTTTGCCAACTTCAGCAATCTCTTATGACTAAGAACATCTGCCCTTTCCACCTTCACATCCAACGCCTTGAGAAAATCAGTGATTGATTAACACATAAAATAGTTTATCATAGATTCCTGGTTAAGGAAATGCTTTATCATGCATAAAACCATCACAAAAAAATAAAGACAACAATCGATTTTAAAAGGAAGAAAAAGACTATGGGATTAAACACAATACCAAATACATAACAGGAAGATGATTGAAATGAAGCCAAGGCTGATCATCAAACCTTAGAACATTGCCCTCCTCACAGTTTGACTTTGGAAGGTCAGATTGGTTGGGGGGCATTGGTTCATCTCCTGACATGGCTTTCGTTAAAAACAGGGGTGCAATAATAAGGACGAAACGTAGATGCAGATGGATATGAGAGTGTGCACTTGTCCAGTGGTAACATATATATAATAAGATGTGAGGGTGGGATTTTTGAAAATTTTGATATTTTGAATTGAAGAAGAAAAAAAATGATATATTATTCTGGAAGAGGAGAGTGTTGGCGCCATGCTACCTGCACGCAGCCCAACGAGATTCTCCAACTAATTAGGAATGCATGTTGGAGCCGGACATACATTGTGAATAGTGTTTTGTGTGTGTAATGTTGATGAGCTAGTTTTAGGGCACGTGGCTTGGTGGAACAATATTATAACTTATATAGATAGTTAATTTTGATAGTTAAAATTAACCTATTAAACGGTAGGGGCAATATTGCACTATTTTGTAAATTTTCGAAGTAATTTTGCCTTCTCAAAATTTTTTAGACGCCCAATACTTATAAGTGAAAACTTTTAGGGTATTTTTGCTCTTTAACCCTTTATTTAATTGTAAAAATATATTTCTTTACATATTTATTACCCTTAACTAATTTTATTTGTTTCTCATGAACACAAATAAATTATTTGAAGCGTATAATAAAGGAAAGATAAAAGGGGGAGCATGCTAAAAAATAAAAAAACAACTAAAAATAATTTGCACTTGGATAACATAATACTCATATAGTCCTATATATATAGGGCGGAGAGATAATGTATTTTTCCCCTATCTATACAGCATCTCATTAAATTTTTAATGTAAAAGTACAATTTTACTTTTAACTTATTATTACATCGATTTTGTTTTCATTTGATATTATGTATATTAAATAAGAGTATAATTGACAAATTATTGAATTTCATAATAGAGTTAAAAAGATTTAAAATTTTTATTAATATGTGTGAAAAGTATAAAAAATGCTATATATATAGAATAAAAAAAGTACATGGGTTTGGATTTAGGAATACTTGGTCTAGTGGTAAACTAATTAAAAAGGGTTATTAAAAAAAAATAAAACGAGCCAATGAAGGATTTGGAGCTCCCTTTTTTATTCTTAACCCTTTCCTCTTCCTTTGTTTGGTTGGGTCTTTGCCTCAGTTTCTATTTGTTTTTAGAAAAATTACATTAAAGTTCTAAGTAAAGAAATATATATTAAAGAGGTTTTAAGATAAGAAAATATTACTATCAAATCCTTAAAATAAAAAATTTATTATTGTCAAATCTTAATTAACAACTCCGGAGTTATTAATGACGTTTTTGAGGTTGTATATTATTTTATATGGGGTCTCAGTGTAATTTTTCCTTTTTTTTGGGCCAATTCAGCTCCCAATTTCAAAAGTAAAAAATTTAATTATTTCCCGCCTACATCACAGCCGCGTAAGTAATCCATTTCAATTTTCGGGTTTCATCATTCCCTCCTGTTCTGAGAAAATCGGCCACTTCCTTCTTCCTGTTGGCCACAAATTTAATTCTTACTTTTTACCTCATCTTCCTATGTCCACCTCATCCACTAGCCGGATGAAAGATCGCGACGGAGGCGACGGCGGCGCCTCCGCCGTCAAAGTTGCCGCTCACCCGTCTTCCAGATCTCTAACCCCTGCTTTAGGCTCCGACAAAATCCCTAGCGCCAATGCTCTCCGTAAATTGTCTGCTGAGAAAGAGAATCGGAGATCCACGTCTCGTGGAGCTTCTACGGCCCCAACCCAGAGGCCTACTATTCGACCCATGCCCCGTGTTGACAAGGCATCGCTGGTAGGAGTAGGAAGCGGCAGTGACAGTCGTGAGCGGAAGTCCACGTCGTCGGTCCCTCGAGGTAGGAGCTCTAGCCCTTCTGACTTTACTAGGGTGCTTTCGGATACCCGAAAAGATAGGCGGGTTTCAGTGGATCGGGTTGTCAAGGGGTCTGTTACGGAACCTGATCGTTCTGCTTTCAGTGGAAGTAGGGGCCTGAGGGTTGGTAATCAGGCAAAAGGCTATAGAGATTTGAGCATCAAAGGAAGCGCGCAGGTTGGTAGCAGAGCAAAACGTCGGGGGCATGCTGACGAAAGCTCAACAAAGAGCTTGAATTCAGAGATTAAGAGTAGAAATGGCGGAGTAATGGAAAACAAAGTCGGGGAAAGTGAAAATAATAAATCTTTTGTGAAATCAAATTCAGTTCGTGGCAGGGGAGATCTGCAGATTTACCGCGAGAAGGTTGATTCTGAATCTGAGTTAAAAAATCCGATAGATCTTGGTATTGGTGGGCATCAAGGGCAATGTTCTACTAAGACTGGCAATGATATAAATTCATGCTTTACCGAGATTGTTGGAAAATCTGCTGGTAAGGCTAAGGTTTTGGAAATTCCGAAAGAGAAGGAGTCGAGGGATGATTGTTCCAGTAGTGGGGTGGCATGTAAATATCCCAGCAGGCTTCATGAAAAGCTTGCTTTCCTAGAAGGAAAGGTCAAGAGAATAGCGTCTGATATTAGGAGGACTAAGGAGATGCTGGATTTGAATAACCCTGATCAATCAAAGGTCATACTTTCAGACATCCAAGACAAAATCTCAGGTATTGAGAAGGCAATAGATCACGTAGCTAGTGATTCAAATGCTAAAATAGGGTTCCTGAAAAGCAATGCTAATGATGATAAGAAACCAAGTATGGTTGTTGATAGTCAAAATAAGAAAGTTGACAAGGGTAAACGTGGGGCTAAAGAATTAAGCAGTGAGGAATTGGAAGCTAGATTATTTCCTCATCGCAAGTTACTTCAGAATCGAACTTCGAATATAGCATCATTGGAAAACTGTCCAATCAATGAATCCACGGAAAAGCAAGATGACATTGAAGAAACGGTGGAAGAAAAGGTGATGAGCCCTATTGAAGAGACCGAGATAGCACAGGAGTTCTTGGCTAACCTTAATAAAGAGGCAGGTAACGTCAAATCTAGAGATGGGGAAGCTGATATGAAATATTGTGGAGTTAAAGATACAGGCGCTGGTGCATCTGCTAAAACAAAAGACTCCTCCTCTTCCTTCAATCAAAAGTGTGATGTTGAGCTCCTTCTCACAACTGATGAGAAGCTTGAAGAGTTTGATGATCAAGAAAACAGGGAAGGGCTCTATATTGATGAAGAAACAGAAGATGATTTCATTTATTCGCTGAATGGTATAGGAAATAAGACAGCCGTGGGAGGATGGTTTGTGTCTGAAGGTGACGCTGTCCTCGTTGCTCATGATGATGGTTCGTGTTCATATTATGATATCGCGAATCGTGAGGTATGTAAACCGTTACAAATTAAAAACCTTGAATGTAAGGAGTAGACTCCACGCTAATGCTTCGTAATTGAGTTCAGACAGTTTACTTAGCCGTTCTCCACTCTAAGGAAATACTTGTAATTCATGTTTCAGTTAGGCGATTTTGTTTCACCGCATTCTTCGTTTTACCAAATGATATGTAATATGTATATTTTTCATCAAACCAATTGTATCTTTGATTGCATCTTCATAATGAATCATGCATATAGGTTCGTATTCTTTCTATAAGCTTAAACAAGAGTTGTGCCTGCTCACAGTTCAATATGTTTCTAGGAAAAGGCCTTATATATGCCACCATCTGGAGTTTCACCTAATATGTGGAGGGATTGTTGGCTAATCCGTGCTCCTGGTTCCGACGGTTGCTCAGGAAGGTTTGTAGTAGCTGCATCAGCGGGCAACACTATGGATTCAGGATTTTGTTCATGGGATTTTTACACCAAGGATCTCCGTGCTTTTCAACTAGAATTTGGAACTGCCACCTCTAGGACCGCACTTCGACCCTTGTCCAATAACATCGTGCAAAGAAATTCTGGATCTGGCAGTTTGGCTACTGAAACAAGCCAATGGTGGTATAGACCTTGTGGACCTCTGATCATCTCTACTGCGAGCTCTCAGAGAGCTGTAAAAATTTTTGATATTCGTGATGGAGAACAAGTCATGAAATGGGATGCTCAGAAGCCTGTTCTTACAATGGACTATTCCAGTCCTTTGCAATGGAGAAACAGAGGAAAAGTTGTGTTAGCCGAAGCAGAAACAATTTCCTTGTGGGATGTGAACTCACTCAGTCCTCAAGCCTTGTTGTCTATTCCTTCATCAGGGCAAAAAATGTCTGCTCTTCATGTGAGTAATACAGATGCAGAGCTGGGTGGAGGGGTTCGGCAAAGGTCAGTTTGAACCTTTGACCTTCTTACCATGTGATTTGTCTGAGCATCTCTTGGTCACTACTTGTTTGCCTCCTGACAATTTGTTCCTATTGTCGGTGTTGCCTTGAATGAAATTGTCTGTGGAAGTCCCTATATTCGTTCCTATATTGGTGTTAATACTATCGTCATTGTCCAATGACATTGTTTGCCTCTTGATTTGAATTGTACCCTAACTATTTTAATATCAGGGTGAGCTCATCAGAAGCTGAAGGAAACGATGGTGTATTCTGCACTTCAGACGCCATAAATGTCCTGGACTTCCGCCAGCCATCTGGTGTGGGTCTTCGGATACCAAAACATGGACTGAATGTTCAATCAGTTTTCTCACGTGGAGATTCCATCTTTCTTGGTTGCTCAACTTCAAGTTCCATTGGCAAGAAGCAGTCCTCATCAATGGTCCAACAATTCTCATTGCGCAAACAAGGGCTCTTCACCAGCTATGCTTTGCCAGAATCCAATGCACATCCCCACCACTCTGCAATAACACAGGTTTGGGGTAACTCTAACTTTGTGATGGGCGTTTGTGGGCTTGGCCTGTTTGTGTTTGATGCATTGAAAGATGATCCATTGCGGGCTTTCAATATGGATTCCACAAATAATACTCAGAGGGTCAACCAAGTCATTGGCCCAGATGACTTGTATTGGCCTTCCTTTGATTATCTAAGCTCTCGTGCTCTCCTTGTCTCAAGAGACCGACCAGCTATGTGGAAGCAGCTCTCGTAGTTTCGGTGCGTTTCTCTCTACGATCTGTTAGGGATTTATATATCATTTGCTTTTGCTGCTTTCTTTTCCCCACTAATAAGTTAAAGTCCCTACTTTGCTGTTTAAAGTGGCTAAATTTAGGTTCTTGACAGGAGGGGACGCTGTAAAATATATTGTAGCTCTTCCTTGTATAAGCTTCCGAGGATTAAACTTAGTGTTGTATGTGTCAAGTTTTTGAATGCACGAGAGCCATGTTTTTTTTTGTTTAGAAAATTCTAAATTGGCGCTTGGTTGTAAAACTATTTTAATCTGCTATATTTAAATTTTATACTTTGCCATAAATTTCGAGAATAACATTGTAGTAAGTAGAAGATTAAAAATATAGGTACAGGGAAACCAAACGCATGGATATGTCCTCCAACAACCTCTTCCCTGTAATTATGAAGGCTCAGAAACTGAACCGTGGATTCTACCAGAACGATTGGCATCCTCCGTCATTTTCAGATTCCCTTTATGTATCTCTTCAAAGCCCAAAAAGGGTCCCTTTTTTAAAATTTTAAAAAATAGAGGGTTGTTACGTTAGTGAAAGTGACAAATGAATTGATAGTGGCCTCTTCTCTTATCTAATTTTATTACTTAGTTGTAAATTCACTTCTGTCCCTATCTGGTCCAGGTGAAAAAAAGAGAAGAAATAAATAAATAAATATCCTCAAAATTTAACAAAATTTTAAAATATGACTCAGATTTAGTAAAGGATAAATGAGGGGTAGATAACATATCTGAAATGTTAAAATTGTTGCCAGTGATTACAATTAAACAGACAATAACTACAATTAAATATGGTATGACTAAAACTCAATGTTCAATTTTAGTTATTCTCAACAATTTTAGTATTTCAGATAAGTCTTTTGTCTTTTAGAAGTCTATCTTTTAGAATTTTTGAAATTTTGAAGGTATTTATTTATCTTTTACCCTTAAAAAAATTGGGTTTTCAATGGCTGGGCGGGTTAGTTAATACTCACTCTTTTCGTTAACATAAGAGTCAGCTTATTTCTTTTTTTAAGATGTTAAAAAAATTAAATAAACTACATAAATATTTTATATGTTTTGTATTATAAGATTTTATATCAGTTTATAAGTTGAACAAATTAATTTTTCTAAACAAAAGCTAATTGACTCTTATATTAAGGATTAGAGGTGGTATAAGGTTGATAATGAAACCATACAAATACAAGGAAGAAACTAGATCCTATTATTTCCAATTTCCCAACTTGGTTGCAGAATTTAAAATCTCATATATTAAATAGAAAATAATTAAGTGATATAAAATATATTCTAACGTGTGCACAAAGGAATATGCACGTATGGGCATATGGCTCAACTACTTGTGGCTCATTTTTCTTTTTCTTCTACAACTACAAATGACAAATCTGAAAATCAAAGCTCTTGGATTATCGCGCATTCGCGCTGCTTCTTCTAATTTCTAAACGTGATATTATAATCATCGTCAATTCGTCATACTTATCACTAGTAGTCGCAACAAATGGTTTTGTCATTTCATTTATTGTACTATTTTAATGCCATGGAACTTCAATGCCTTCAATGAAGGCAAAATTAGTTGCATTAAATATTTGAAAATTGATTAATAATTGTGCCTTCTTTTTCCCCCTTTTTTATTTGAAAAATGGAATAATTTTTCTTTTTCCTATCTTATACTATGCTTTTATCCCCTCTAAGTCAAGCTCAGATGACTACTGATAATTACTGATTTACCATTCAACTTGAAGTTTGATTTACATAGGTTTTACATATATTCGCAGGGTTAAAGTGTAATTTACCCCCAACATTTTTAAGGAGGAGCAATTTTAATTATAATATTTTTTTTGCTCAATTTCAGTCCCAATGTTATTTATTTAGAGCAGTTCATACCCTCACTAACATAAGTTTAATTATTAACTGGGGTGTGTTGACCAATAATAAAGCCATATAACTGATGATGACATGAGGTGGATTAAATAATACGTTGTGACTAAATTAAGGCATTTGTTTTCGACAATCAACAGACTGAGTTTCTTTTCTTTTTTCTTTTTTTAAATATAATTTAATTTCAATAAAATGATATACCATATCATATTATTTAATTCACCTCATCAGTTATATGGCCTTATCATTGGTCAACACACCCCAGTTAATAGTTAAACTGAATATATATGTTAGTAAGGGTATGAATTGTTTCAAATAAATAACGTTGAGACTAAAATTGCTCCTCGTTGAAAACGTTGGGGAGTAAATTGAGCAGAAAAAAAACGTTATGATTAAAATTGCTCCTCCTTGAAAACTTTGGGAGTTAAATTGCTCTTTAACCCTATATTCGCACATTCATAATCATAACTTAAATTTATATATTATATTTTCACTATCATATAATTGTGTATATATGACGCTGTATATATCGCGGTTATAGGATACTCGCTATATATAGAGATACAGGATTTGAATTGATGCCCTTCCTAGTTATATATGATGGTTTTTCCAAAATAACGCCATAAATGTAAAAAAAAATATGTGGCGGTTTTTGAAAAATGTCTTATATAAAGACGTGAAAATTTAAGCGGCATACGTAAGTCAAATATATGACGATTCTATAAAGAAACATCATATAAATTAAGTAAATATATGGCTTAAATATATTTGATGATTGTTTTGAAACAACTACAATATAAATGTCTTTAAAACCTTGTTTCCATTACGCTTTATTTCATATTCAGTAAATTTCATTTGTCGCACGCTCTTCTCTACCTCAACCCACTTCTAGCATACTCATCTAGATTTCTCTATTGTTCGCGCTCTTTTTATGTATGTCTATTGTGTCTACCTCTTTGCGAACGTGCTTATTGGTAGATCTGATCTGTAATATATGGCAAACTTTGTTGTTCCGCCGTTACGCGTGTTATACGGAAGTCCTGTTATTTCTTCGTAACTTTGTTATTTTTGGGGTGAATCGCATTAATGTGAGAGTTTTCTACCCTTAAGTGTAGTTATTATCGTTTAATACTAAAATTTTTTATGAATATATAATCGAAATGAATATTCTATAGATTTGGGTATAATGCACACTTAGTTCTACATATCGTGTGGGTCGTTGTTGGGCAGTGGGTTATGTATGTGATGAATCACATAAAAGTGAGACTTTGTTACGTTATTCGGATCCCTATTTTTTTTGTTTGCTGCATATACTTTGTTTTGCAAGATTGATCGTCATCATTTTTGTTTTGCAATATATTTATTGAGCTCTCCGGATGAATCTTCTATCCTTTTAGGATTAATGTATACTGTTTCAGATTATGGTTTAATCTAATAAAATCATAAACAGCTGGATATTAATCCATAGAATGCATAAGATTCTCCGACAGTTGTTCAATAACAACAGTCATATATTCATATATATAACAGTTGTTATTTAACAACTGTTATTTATAAATGGTATATACATGACGTTTCTCTCTAGAAAATTGTTATATTTAGAGAAATATATATGACATTAAAATACTATATATAGATAAAAATAACTATTAAATATAGACAATCCGTGTCTTAGCAGAAATAATACATGCATTTGCTCAATATGTGACCTTTTAATTATGTGAACTCGTAAAAAGGTGCATGATTTCATATAGATGCTTGCATATGTGACTGGTAAGAAAATAAATATGATTATTATTTTACTCTTTCATATAAAACTAATTCTCTCACTTATGACAAAATAAAGCATTGACAATATATAATTCATAAAGAATTCTGGAAAAAATATCACGCTAGTAATTGTAAAAATGAACATTTTTTTTAATACAAACAAGGTGAGATTTAATTTTTTTAAACAGGGCGTGGAGCAGAAACAAATGAAAAATGTTTGCTCTGTGCTCTTCTGGGCCCAAAAAATATTTGTTTTCACCCTAGGCACCAAGAGTAAATAAATACCACCTTTTATTTTAAATATAAAATTGAAAGGACTTTTTGAAAGATTAACTAAATTAATTAAATTACTTTAAAATATTTATATTTATTATTTTTTCTTCAAACTAGTTGTATGAATTATAAATTGATTTATAACTTTTTTTTTCAACAATTTATAACTTAATCATACACAATATATCTAAACAACTTATTGTATTTTGAGAAAAAGATAAATAAATACTCCATAAATATTAAAAACTATGAAAGATGATTTAAATTTGGTAAATAACAAATGAGGGGTAGAAAATTGGTCAGTTTTAGTCATTTTATGTTGAGTTTTAGTCATTATCTGCTTAATTTTAGTCACTATCTGTTGAGTTTTAGTTAGAGCCTATCATTTGTTATTTACCAAATTTGAGTCATTTTTTAAGGTTTTTAATGTTTAGAGGGTATTTATTTTTCTTTTTCCCTTGTATTTTTAAATATAACTTAAAAATAAATTATGTCTTATATTTAGGATAGCTCATTGTAGGAAGTATCTTGGAAAAATTTTAGAAAATATACTAAGGAACTGTAAAAAAAACAATTCAGTATGGTAAAATCTAAAAATCCCAGTTCATTCTTTCGTAGGAATATAAAATTTTGTAATCTTGAAAATTTGTGAAATCATTTAAATGCTTTTGGATTTTAACAACTTGAGTATCTATAGGTATTTATTTTAAAGATCTAAAAAATTCCAAATTCATATAAGGACTAATATGAGATTTTTAAATTTTAGAACACTGAATTATTATTATTATTATTTTTTAATATTTTTTTGGGATTTTCCCTAGTATCTTTGGCAATAAAATAAAATAAAATAAACAAATACTAGTTACATTGGTGCCATGGCCTACAATGCTTAATGACCTACCCATCAGTCTATGCCTCTAACTTTGTTATGTGTCCCCTCAAGTAAATGAGTTTGGTTTTGATAAATTGCCATTAAATACTCATGCTCCCTTAGGTTTTGGACATTCTCCTATTTTCCCTTTACCTCTTCTTCTTTTTTCCCCCACTGCTTTAAACTTTTTTCCCCCCTCCTTTACCTATACCTCTTCTATTTTTTCAACAATGAATTTCTGATATTTGAAAAAGAGATGAAATCATACAGATTATAGGTGATCCTTGCCTTCATAATATCGTAATTTTTATCATAATTTTTTTGAATATGCAAATATGAAATATGTGACTTTCCTCCCTCCCCGTATTGGCTTATTGTACATATTTCATTTGATCACCTTATTTTCCAAATTCACTTTGATTGTCATTTACCACGTTAATCAAGTTGTTTTTACCTTTAAAACAAGCAGAAATTAAAAATCAATTCACAAGAGTAGGTAGTACAAACTCTGTCATTTCTTTTGAAACATTTAAGGCTTGTTTATCTTTTCATTCCTTTGGTAAAATTTTTTATTTTTTAATTACTACTACTACTATATTGCATTATCAGAACGTGTTTGACATATATATAAAATATGACCAGTATATGACTTTTTTTTTTTTTTTTTTATATAGCTCATATACCTCTTAATCATACCATCTAAGCTCGCAACCTTATGTTTAATAAAGCCATGATGAAGGTCTTTGGTGTCAAATTAAATCTTTGGTTGGGCATACCCTGAAACTTTAGGTCATATTCATTTTTGGATCACTTTTTCTGGGGTTAACCCGATTCTCTTTCCCATGCATTTCTTAGGGCTTTTGGACAAGCCACATCGCATTCTAGATTATTATATAGATGCTTAAGCTGGATGGAATGCCCTTAGCAGTCATGACACCGTGACAACTAGTAAGCCTAATTGAAAGCATTAGGTATTTAGGTATCACCATTGTTTTTTTTTGGGTTTAATTTTTAATAATATGATATTGGAAAAAAAGTGTTTGCTTATGGGTTAAAGGTCATTTTTATTCAAGAAGTATTCATTGAGACCAATTTTATTCTAAAAGTTTTTTTGGGAAGCAATTTTGGGTCAGAAGTGTCCATTTTAGAGCAATTTTGCCAATGATCGTTATCATAGTTAAGTTTGACAGTTAGATGAATAAATATGTTGAGTTGACAATCCACATGTCACAAAATTTGTCATCCTCATTATTTTTGTTCATGTGTGAATTTACCTAGAAAGTTTTCAAATCGTAGAAATGTTGCCCTAATAGTTATTTAGGTTAAATTTTAGTATTAGTTGACTAAATATGTTAAGTTAAAAATGTGAACAACATTGAAGAGGAAAAAGTTAACATATTGAGGAGGAGCTTAGATTCACCATAGAATAATAAAGAAAAAGGTTCATTCATTAGATGCATAACACACTAAGGAAGATTGCCACAAAAACAAAGCCATCGTACCCCAACAATGTTGAGATAGACAAGTACCTAAGATGGGATGCTTTTTTTTTTTTTTTTAAAATTACTTATTTTAAAATCAACTTTGTAAAAAATGAAGTGGATGTGGACTTGTCAAATAAATATATTTGGAACCAAAGGCCTTGTAGCCTAGTGGTAATGGTATCTCTTAAGTGGGAGGAGGTCACGGGTTCGATCCCGTTGTTGTAACTTCATGCCGTTAGTGCCTGCCCGAGCCTATGAGCTCCATTTAAAAAAAATAAAATAAATAAAATAAATATATTTGGTGAACTAACGGGGTAAACTTAATTTAAATAATAGGAAGGGTGAAATTACTATAACTTAGAAATTTCTTATGAAATATTGCTCCTTAGGAAAAACTTCTGAGACAAAATTGCACCTAGTCGAAATAAAAATTACGTGGATGACATGTGGACTGTAAACTCAACATATTTGGTCACCTAATGATTAAACTTAATGAGGATAATGGTGAGGATAAAATTGCTCAAAATTTGACACTTTTAAGACAAATTGCTTCCGAACAAACTTTCAAGACAAAATTAACTCTCAGTGAATAATTTTGGAATAAAAATGTCTTGTAACCTTTTATTTATTAATGAGGACATAAATAATGGTATGATTATGTTACCGTGTATATAATTATATTCCAAACTCAGGGAAGCTATGTTTTCATGATAAAATAATTAACTTGTGGAAAATCATCTTTTTCAACATCTTTCACCAGTTAAGGTCTCGAATTTATTTAAACTAAGTCCTTATACTTTATAAAATACTAAAAATATTTTACTCTCTCGCTCTCTCCCCAGATCACACGCTATATCAATGAAAATTAGATTATTTTATATGCTATACGTTTATTGAAAGAAAAATTATTGAACATAATTGCGTGAAGACTTCGATCATATTGCATTAACTATATTATGACTTTTAAGTCATGGCATAATTAATAATAATGGATTTCTAATTTCAATTTGTTAGTGCGAGCTAATTCAGGTAAAGGCCAAGCCAGACACTAAGTTTATGTCACTGTAATCTTGATTAATTATCCAAACCAATGAAAGTACGAGACCACATAGCCATTACCATTTTCCTTTTAATTAACATCCAATTATGTGGGAAATAGTTAGTTTGATAATAGATATATTTCCTCCTCTTCATAATATAAGTCAATTCAATTAATTCATGGACTAATAAATAATACTTAATTAAATTGGAAAATTTTGAATATTAATTATCACATAAAGTGAAGTTTAGAGAAAAATACAATGAGCCATATTTTAAAATTGGCTACAGAGATAAAATTGACAAATAAACGTTAATTACTTTTTAAGTAGTTTATATTATCACAAAAAAAAAAAAAACAAAGTAGCTTATATTATGGATTATTCATTCTTCTGGATGCAATTTTTATTGTGAATCGGAGGGGTAAGCCTGTGTAAATGAGAACTCTATATAAGTATTGCATATTCCATTCCATTCGGTTCTAAATGCACATAGCTGCTAGTAGCTTGATAATTATTTCATAGAATTTAAGAAAATTTGTTAAAGTATCTATTTGGAACAAATGTGTGTTTAATTGTTTCCCTAAAATGCCCTATTTAATTATTATCACATAACCCCTATTTAGGCTTACGAAATATAAACCATATTACAAAATGTAATTTTCATTACATCCTGATTACATCATTTGATGTAATGATGATTATATTGCTTGAAATCATTAATGGTGATAGAGACATTCTGTAATTAAGTGAAAAAGACTTTATTGTTATTATAGTTTTTTAATTTATTCAAAGTGCCCATCCATAAATATTTTTAAATATTAAATAATTACTACCATTAATTATTGAAAATATTAAGTAATATATTCCACAATTAAAAATATTAAAATATTCCATTAAATAATATTCTCACCATTAAATATTTAAAAATTGCCATGAACCCAACTTGTATTTGTCATAATATTTCCGCCATTAAATGTTAAAAAATATTATAAATTTGATGTGTCCACTACGCAAATTAAAAGAATTACCATAAACTAAAGGTTTACATTATATATATATATATATATATATATGTAGATAGGGGTAATTTTGTCTCTGACTGTATTATTTTTATATATTCTCATATGAGATGTAATCCAACTAAACATTTTTATGTATATGTATCATTTTTCCTTAATGACGAACGAAAACAATTTATGAAATCATTATATTATATTATATTACATTCCGTTACATTACCTACAATTTTATAAACCAAACGGGCACTTAGTGCTCTATTTTCCTCATTTTTTAAATCTCTAAATTTGGGTTTTTCCTAGATGAGAGAAAACTTGTATCTCAATTTAACGAAATTGTCTATCACTATTTTTTGATATTCTATAATTACTCCTTTAACCTAACCTCCCCTATATTTCAACTAAATAAGCTTATAACCTCTCTGAAACTAACTTTAATAAATTTCACCTTCCTTTATCTCCGTTGAACCAAACACGTTAGGATCAAAGAAAGTAATATATACTAGTATATCGAAAGAAAGCTCTTGATATTCTTTTTTTCAATACATAAAGCTCTTGATATTATTCTATATGATTTGATTTGTGCAACATTATTTTCAGGCGCAATTAGTTGAGTTTGATTCCTAAACAAGTTTGTTGAAATCTTTAACGAGTGTTTTTATTTCATAACCTGAGCCTGATAATAAGTTGAATGCATGATTTTCTACCCAACGTGATGAGCTAGTTGGAGGATATGGACCATACAATAACTATTATTAGTTAGTCGTATTTAAAGTGATGGACATGTTATATCGATCATTAATGTGAATAAACATCATCGATCGCGTGTCAATTAAACAAATGTCAATTTTTTATATTTAAAGATTGATTCTGTCCATATATGGATATTATAAGCGTAGAATATGATATTTCCATATTCTGATATTATAAGCGTAGAATATGATATTTTCTTTAATTTGGAAAATACGTCAAAAGATTAAAGATATATTGCTTATGAATGAAGAATTCGTTTCGTTCAAATTTGTCTATCACAATTTAATCCTGCGTAGATAGGAATTAAAGAAGGAACCTTCCCGCATACAGTCCTATGAGTTAATTGTGGGATATAAACGTCACAATTTAATCGTATAATTCTCACAAAAAAAAAAAAAATCAACAGAAAGGTGAAAGTCATGTGTAACCAATACCAAGTACACCATACTAAAGTTGCCTTCAAAATTATATTTCATATCTAGTTAAAAATTAAATTTTTAAAAGGAACATAATACTTCCTACATGGGGATGCTTGGTCAACGGTTATACAGAAGAATGGACTTGATTGTATTTAATTTGAAAAACGAGATCAGTATTTATATATATATATATATATATATGTAAATAGTATATTAATATTCATCTTATATTCACCAGCATGATGTGATATTTAATGGTATTTTTTTATAAAAAAAATAGGGAAATTATTTTGATTGCAACTTTTGTTTTCTTAATACATTTTTGAGAAAAAGATAAATAAATACCGTCTAAACATTAAAAATTTTAAAAGATGACTCAAATTTTGTAAATAATAAATGAGGGACTTTAACTAAAACTTAACAGAGAATGATTAAAACTAAACAAATAATAACTAAAACAAATGAATAAAACTGACCAATTTTTTATCCCTCATTTATCATTTACAAAATTTAAGTTATTTTTAAAGGTTTTTAATACTTGTGGAGTATTTATTTGCCATTCTCCTTACATTCTTAGCCCTTTTTTATATATTGATTATATGTTTTTGTCATATTCATGAAACCCATTATAAGGTTTACATTCAAAACGTTACACTAAAGAACGTTTATTTCAAAATGTCATAAAAGCATTTTAAGAAACTAAGGGCTTGTTTAGTACGAGGGATTTGGAGGGGAGGGGAGGAAAAATTTTTATAAGTTGAATTTTAAAAAATTAAAGAAGT
>JBAGKO010000017.1:9022293-9033236 GCA_037177275.1 Acacia concinna
TTCTGAGAAAGTTTGAACAATTTGATGAATCTCCTTTGAGTACTCCTTATGATTCTAGTGTACATTTAAGAAAACATAAAGGAGATCCAATTGCTCAATCTAAGTATGCACAGATCATTGGGAGTCTGTTGCATTTAATGAACTACACCAGGCCTGACATAGCATATGATGTGTGTAGATTGAGCAGATATACTCACTGTCTGATCAGTGAACATTAGGAGGCTCTGGTAAGGGTATTTTGATACCTGATGGGTACCATGAATTATGGTATTCATTATAGTGGATTCCCCGTTGTATTAGAAGGATATAATGATGCTAATTGGATCTCAGATTCAGAGGAGACCAAATCCATTAGTGGTTATATTTTCACTCTTGATGGTGGTGTCATAATGTGGAAGTCAGTCAAGTGATTCTAAGTTTATTGTGATGGAATTGGCTGGTACTGAGGCTGAATGGTTGAAACACTTCTTAGTAGATATCCCACTAGGTGAAAAAACAACACCATCAATGTCCTTACATTGTGATAACTTGGCTGCAATAGCCACAGCTAAAAACAAAACCTTCAATGGTAAAAGTAGACATATTTAATTGAGACATAATATTCAATTGAAACCAATCAAACTGAGTCAAAAAAATTAGTGGACATAAAAATTGCATTGTTAAAAATCATAAATAAGTCATATTATTTTTGCATGGAAAATTTTTATTTTTTTTAAAAAATTTAAAAAATAATTTTTTTTTATTTTGTAGGCGTTTAAAAACTGTTACTAATTCAAATAAAACCGCTACAAATGGTAACTGCTACAAAAAATGCTATAGTAACCGCTACAAATGTCTCATTGGTACCTATAAATACCCCCTCACTCCAACTTCTTTTCTCACTCCATTCTTACTTCACTCTCTTCTCCTTTCTCCTTCTTCACCCTATTCTCTTTTTGTTTTATCAATTTTTATTCTACAACATCTCGATAGTCTCAACTAATATTTCCATCTGTAAGAATTTTGTTTCCACTTTATATATGATATTTGTTCATGTGTTTTTATGAGCTACTGATATTTTTCCTTTATATTTTTCAAGGCCTATTAACTTCACCTATTATCTCCTTATTTCATCTTTGTATACTTTTCTAACAATTAATTTTTATATTAACTAGAACAAATTAAAATTATTTACATTATGATAATAATTTTTATAAATGTCAAAGTTAAATTTATATTATTTTCAATATATTAAGATTTTTCAATCACATTCAAATTCATTATTAAACACAAAATTAAAATATTATATTTATCTCAATTAGAAAAAAATTTAAATATTTTTCCTCTATCCAATATTCATTTTGGCACCTTTTTCCGCGCATTTTTTTAAAAAAATTTCATATTTTAGTAGCTGTTTTTTTTTGTAAAAATCGCTACTAATATTTTCGCTCCAAAATTTAAATTTTCTTTAAATCCCACCATATTTTTTTAAATTTGTAGCGGTTTTAAAACCACTATAAAATTTCATTACAAATTTCAAATTTTTCCTGCCAAATTTTTATAAATTATTCTTCACAATTTTTTTTCATAATTTTTTTATTTGTAATGGTTTACTAACCGCTACAAAGTTTTAGACTTTGCAGCGGTTCAATGAAACCGATACAAATTAGTAGCTGTTTTTTTTGGTGATGAGTAGTGGTTTTTAAAAACTGCTACAAAACAGTTTGTAACATACGATTTAGTAGTGATTTTTTAAACCGCTACTAATACTATTTGTAGCCATTAAAACCGTTACAAATCCTACGTTTTAACCGCTACAAATATGTGTTTTTTTTGTAGTGAGAATTCTAGTCCTGCGGGTCTGGTTACTGGTTACTGATTCCCTCTAACTATCCATTTTCTAATGAAGACAGATGGTAGCGTAGGAGATAGGGCCTGATTGAGTACTTTGCAATCACCGAATTGAACTGCTTTCGCGAACCTTCAAGCTTGAAGGTGGTAAAGGAAAGCATACAATCTTCAATAAGCTTACTATTTACAATAAAGAATAATTAAGGCTAAAAATCCTTGCCCCCTAAAATTGGATTATAGATGTTAATCATGTCCAACTTGCAAATACAATCTTAAAAATTTTAAATTGTTGTTGGATGGTGATACAGGAAAACGATTTCTTGACAAACCTGAAGGTCATGTGAATAATATAAGAATTTTCAACCATATCTTACCTACAAACTTCTTCATCATAATCTCGTAGCTAGCTTGGATTCTTCCAATATATATTCACGAGCGTATAAACATCGGGCACCTACCAACTTCCTTATTTATGTCTTAGACGCTATCATTTTCATTTTTTAAAAAAAAAGAAAGATAAGAAGAAAAAACAAGCACATTCATTGTTATCTAAAACAAAATGAATTCCAATTGTAATATATAACACATATTTAGTACATCACATAACTACCAAAATCATAGAAATAAAGGAAATTAAGCTTCTGAAAATTAATTTCATTCAAGTTTGAAAACATCTTATATATAATTTCAGGAATATTATTATATATATGATGATTAATTATATAATGTACGTGTGTATATGGTTTCTATTGTCAAATACTTAAAACATGTAGGAATATTAATAGGAAAGCAAGGCGTAAAGGATGGAGCTGGCAAAGTGAAAACGAAGGAATAAAATAAAATAATATAAATGAAAAGGTTTGGAAGCAGAATACGTAAGCGTGCTCTCCAATCTGTCAAAGTGTTTTTCGTCAAAGTGCTTTCCTTCAACGATGCCATTAGCAGCTAATTATCTGTAAGCCATATATTCAATTTGTATATTCCCACTTCACTTCTTCTTTTTTTTTAAAAAAACATTAATTTAAGAAAACCCAGAGAATGGTTATTAACCGAACAAATAAAGATTATGGGGATTAACATAAGAATACATAGACAATGACACCACCATGGAAGAAAGACCAAATATTGAACAAGGAGGACAGTACGGACTTATTTATGTATTTATTTTTACTTAATACAGGTCGCCCCATGAAAATTGTTACATCAACGTATAATTTTATCAATGAGAACTTATTAGCTCTCAATCATATTTTCATATTAAATAAAGATATAAAGTTAGATCATATGGGGGTAAATTGAGTTGGTAGGTAAATTTACTGTGCCGGTTAGCTAGAGGTAATGAGCTCAATCCCTAAGTAGTTAAAAAAAAAAAAACCCCTCATCGAGAGACCCTTGCCTCCTGAGGAATCTTGGTCAGGTTGGGTCAGATTACTCATGTTTCCTAAACTAATTTATACATATGTATTTTAGGGAGATCAAATTATATTTGTTATAATCAATAATTTATTTAATTTTCTCAATTTAGGGAGTATTTAAATTTTAAGATAGAGTTAATTAAGCTTAGGGATTTTTTGGTATGCAATGAAGCATGTTGGAGCTGAAGGTGTCTTATAAATAAAACTAGATGAGTACAAATTCTTTTTTTAGGCCAACATAATAGTACCATTTTTTTAAATAAAAGCATAGAGTGAATAATTAAAGGGGCGGTACAATTTTTTTTATAAAAGCATCGAGTGAATAATTAAAGGGGTAGGCACTAATCTAAAGTCACATGTGAGGTCAAATGTCGTGACTTTCCACTTATATGGAACTATCATACCGCTAAGCTATAAGAGAGTTGGCAAAATCATTATTTTTAAGTATGTATGGTTTGAGATAAGTTATACATAGTTAAAGAAGAGTTACATTTTCACCTGTTAAAGATAAATTGTCTCTAGGTCTTAAATTTTAGGTAGTTTTGAATAATGAATTGTGAAATGGGATTTTTTTCAGTGATTTTATCTAATTTTTATAACCCTGGATGATATATTTATGATTAAATTTAAAGAAACTGTTGTAACAAGTTTGGAAGTCATAGGAGATTTATGGACTGAAAGAATGGACACGTGTAGAGATTATTGGCCAGAAGTTGAGGGAACGGCCAGGAAAGAAGATCGAGAGAGTAGAGTAGAGGCTCCTATTTTATTAGCGTGGAGAGGGGATCTCATTTAGCCTCACTATTGGAGAGTTGTTTTCAACAGTAACCTCCATTTTTAATTTCCCAACACTTACAATTTTAATAATTAAGGTTGTTCCATGCTTGTGTTGGATGACGTTGGAAGGATCAAAAGCCACCATTTATTACATGATGCCTCCACTAACCCAATACACACAAGTATAAAAAAAAAAACAACAATATACACACATATGTGAGTGTGAGTGTGAGTGTATATCTCCCCAAATTCATTTCTTTTTCAAGTTAATGGGATTACATATGCTTGGTTTCTTTTGGTTAATCCCTATTTTAAAATATTATTTAGGACATATGAAGGGCTATAATGCCTTAGTGGGTGGATATTGCTCGCTGGCTGGCTGGATAATTAATAACCATTTCAGATTAAGGACAAGACAGTGAATATCAATGGAGTTTAAATATTAATTCCGGCAGACCCAGGAAAACCCAAAAGCACATATAAAAGTTCACTGTCCCTTGTGAGAATAATGTCTTAGCTAGTGGCTGAAGATACCAGTCAGATGTGATATATGAAGGAATCTCTAAGTGGGTTGTATATATTTTAAGAGAGGAGAGTCTCTACAATTATTACGGGCACCTCGCTTTAACTTGATTCAGAAAGTGTCCTCAGTTCAGGAAGAAGAATGTGGATGTGCCCTCTAAGACAAGGTACATCCATGAACCTGCTAGGAGAGTAAGGGTTATAAGCAATAAATTACGGGTATTGATTAAAATTTATATGAGCAACTCTTCTCATTCTAATTGGTAATAGTTTTGCCATGTTTAAATTATTAGTAATAATTAGAACTAGAATTAGAATTAGAATTTAGTATATATTAGGTTTTTCGTTCTATCAAAATAAATTAAGCTAATTTCACAGGATTGACCTCGTCAACATTATATATCTTTAACTCTATCACCAACTAATCGATCGATGTGAGACTTTTTCTTAATCTCCTAGAACAAGCCAAGAATGCCTGAAGCAGCTACATTATTACTAGGTCAGATCTTGAAAGAACTTCTAGAAAATGACCCTTGTTTTGGGTTTTTTAAACCTGCCCTTCCATTGGGGTCAGGATAAGGATAATTCTGCCTCTTCCTGTCATCTTAAGATCAGAAAATTAAAGGTTTTTTTTTTGTTGCTTAATCATGTTGAAGTGTCCTACTTGAATATCTGCTCACTAAATTATACTTTAGAAGTGTTTTATGCAGAGATCCTTGTCAGTTCTTATAGCAATAAGCAAGAGTCTTATTAGTTTCTATAGGTCCTCCTCATATTCCAGTGCACGTATTTTATTATTGTAATCATCAAAATAAGATGATGCTGCCTCCACTATAAGACCCTCTTTATATTATTCACCATATTCTCTTTTTTGAGTTCTCTTCTTATTAATAATATATGTATCAGATTATCTCTAGATTTTGGAATGAAGCCATAAGTTTTTCGTTTTCCTCCTTTTCTCATATTCGTTTTTAATCTACAATAAGTTATTTTACCATTAAACTGAGTCATGCTAGCTAGCTAAAGTCCCCTATTTTTTTATATAGAAAAACAAAGTCACATATGTGCGTGCTATCCACTACACATCTGCATGGGCATTTGACTAAAGAATGATATGCTGTGTTGCAAATGGAGGCAATCATATAAATAATACTCTATCTGATCTTAAATATATGATCTAAAATTATAGAGATTAAGGAAGGTAAGTATGCTAATTATATAATATATTATATATCATAATATTATATATCAATTTATAAGTTAGATAAAAATAGTTTGAGAAAAAAATAATAAATTTAAATATTTTTAAATAATTTAATTAACTTTTTAAAAATTATTTAAAAAAGCCAAATGAATCTTCTATTTAAGATGAGATTGTATGCACGCGCATCTTGCAGAAGCATCAAGCTTAGCATTAAATCGAGCTTAAATTTGGCAAGCTATAATAAGTGGATTAGATGAAGAGGCATTAGTTTGATGTATATCACCCTATGTCTATATATATATATATATATATATATGCCTTTTCTCTTTTTAAGTTTTGTTAGAGATGCAAAATCAAATACGTATCTCAGCTTTATGAATAAAACACTTAGTTTGCTGAATATATAAAAACTTTATATTTGTGGTACATAGGCTAGCTAACTAGCCTGATAAAGTTAAACATGCACTTCATTTGGACAAAGTGAAATTTATAGATGGGTTAACGTGTTTAAATAGCTATCAACTTTTCTCAAAAGTTCAAAAATAACCATAAACTATCTTTTAGAGTAAAAGTAACCATGAACTTCTGAAAAGGGTGCAAAACCGTTAAGTCACTGTAGCGCCGTTAATTTTTTATGAGGGCTTTCTACAGTAACTTAACTGCTTGCTACAGTAACTTAACAGTTTTGCACCTTTTTTGGAACTTCATGGTTACTTTTATTCTAAAAAATAGTTCATAGTTATTTTTGCACTTTTAAGAAAAATTTATGGTTATTTAATCACCTTAACCCATCTATAAATAACATAGTATATACGTTTTTAACATTTATTTTGCGCATGAAATTGACTTTTAATATTTTATCGTAAAAAGATATATACATGACAGAAAACTATATGTGTGATCTTTTTTCTTTATTTTCAAGTGTATATTTGAATACGACTTCCAGGTCCAATATATATATATATATATATATATGAATATGACTCTTTTTCTTACATGACAAGTAATTAACATTGACGCGCAAATTCTTTTTTGTTAATCTTGCTTTCATGCATGCCCATAATTAGTTATCTCCATCAGGTTATTTTACCTTAAAAAGAATATATTTAACTGAAGAAAGCATCATGTAATGCCAAACGTTACAAGTAGATTCTTCACTTCGAGCATTTTCAGTAAGTGAATAATACAGAGAAAGATGGGAATGACTAATAGGATTGAATGAAAGTGAGTCATGAAATCAAATGACCCTACCATTTGCTCTATTGCATGTATATTAGGGTGTAGGGTACTATTGACAGGTATGCTTTATCGATCATAATGTATCTACAATATTTTATCTAATCTCAGAATATTTTACTATAGAAATAAATGCATTTTGTAAGCATTTGATAGGTTGTTCCTTTAGTGCAATCGACGGAGGGACCGAAAATTTTCTATCATCTGGTTTTGTTTACAGTTGCCAATATATATATATATATAGAAAACTGAAGCGAATACTCAATAAAGTTATAGAGTAAGATTTTTTTGTCAACAAAATATCTAAAGATTTTGTTTTTGATGGAGCACAATGATATTTTGCGATTCATGTAACCGACCTTACTAAGTAGGATAAAGTTTGTTGTTGTTGTTGTGTATAAATATATGTGTTAAGAATAAATTAGGAAAATATAGATTGTAATTATAGTAATTATTCTAGAAGCAATAGGAATCACAATACTTGTAGTAATTAAAAGCCACTATGACTAGAGCTCTCTCCTCTTATGCAAATACCTCATTCTTTTGCATGAAAAAACACACAATTCAGGTTATCTCTTTTACTTCTATCATACACGTGCACACAATTCAGAGAGTTTGTTTTTGTTGTTGTTGTGTCTCTTTTCAGGTGGCATTTTCTACACATCCCAGGTGGCAGTGCTTTTGTGACCTAACGAAACCAACGGCGTTTTGATCGATTTTGAGTTCTCTACACATTCCAAGTGGCAGTGCTTTCGTGACCTAATTATGTTGTTTTTACTTCAGATTTTGTCGTATCAATGTCTGTTTTTCATTGATCTTGTTGTTTATGGAGAATCTAAGTTTTTGGCAACTTTATGACAGTTTAATTTATTTAAGTACTGAGTTTATAAGTTGGTGGAAGCCTTCTATTTTCTTATCCTCTGTTCTAAATGTTACCTATCTTACTTTTAATCTTTTGTCTGCCAGCAAACTTACCCGCAATTTGAACGGTTTCATCTCATTTTCCCTTGACCATTGTTTGATTCAGTATCTTTCAATAAAGCAGATTATTGGTAAATGATATGAATCTAGCAGCTATTATTTCCTTGATGATCAAGTGATGCATTCGATTGCTTGTTCTAGTAGTTCATCTCTTTTGGAAATTCACTATCATCTAAGTCATATGTCTCTCTCGTCTTTGAAGAGGATGTGTCCTCAATTTTCTTTTGTGTAAAGTTTAGAATGTGATTCATGTTAGTTTGATAAGCATCGTCATGTCTTTCTATCATCACGAGTCAATAAATGAGCCACGTCTCCTTTTGAATTAGTTTATTCTTATGTTTGGGGTCCATATTCAATTGAGTGACTAACAAGTTTTCAAAATTTTGTTACTTTTATGGATGATTTTTCCTGAGCTACTTGGCTTTATTTAATCAAACATCATTTCAAATTGTTTGCTCATGTTTGCCATTTCTGTGTCGATATTAAAACTCAGTTTAGTATTCCTGTCAAAACTTGAAGGAGTGATAACACAAAAGAGTTTTTTCCCCACCTAATTCATAGCATATATGCAACAACATGGCATAATTTATCAATCTTATTGTGACGATACACCAACTCAAAATAGTGTTGCTAAAAGAAAGAATCAGCATTTATTAGAAGTTACTGGGCTCTCATGTTTCAAATGAAAGTTCCTAAACCCTTTTAGGCTGATGTTGTTTTTACTGCATGTTTTCTCATCAATCGTATACTATCTCCTATTCTTAGTGGTGATGCTCCATATTCCGTTCTCTTTCCTACCACTAAGTTGTTTCATGTTAATCCAAAAATATTTGGTTGTTTGTTTTGTTCAGGATATCCGTCCAAGTGTTAGCAAACTTGATTCTAAGTCCTTAAAATGTGTCTTCCTTGGTTATTCTTGATTTCATAAAGGTTATTGTTATTACTCTCCAAATCTTCATCGTTATGTTATGTCAACAGATGTATGTGACCTTTCATAAGTTTTCTCCATTCTTTTCATCTTCTGAGTCTTTTATGTCATTCAACACAGTTGATAAACTTGATCATCTTCTATTCTATCATGTTCCTGAGACCTTAGTACAAGCACCTACTTCAATTATGTGATAGATAATAATGAAGTTGCTTGTATTCCTGACTCTTCCTTAAGTACCTCATCAACAGATTTGTCACTAGTTCCATCTTCCATCTTAGATTCTCAATCAATGCCTGATCAACCTGATACTTTTGTTAGCCCTCCTAAAGGTTTGCTCATTACCCTCAAAAAAGGTAAACGAACCCATTGCCCTCCACAAAGATATACCCACTGCAACTACCCTATTGCTTCAGTTGTTTCATATTAAAACTTGTCACCTCTTTCATACTTAGTCATAGACTCTTTAAATTCAATAACTATTCCTACCACTCTTCACCAAACCTTGGCCTACCTTGGTTGGCGTGCTGCGATAGAAGATGAAATGATGGCCCTTGAAAGGCCAATTCCTAGACTCTTGTCATTTACCTACTGGGAAGACTGCTATTGGATGTAAATGGGTATTCATGGTTAAGACTAAAGTTGATGGTACGTTAAAATGATTGAAAGCTCGGCTAGTTGCTAAGGGCTATGCTCAGACATATGGTATTGTTTACTTTAAAACTTTCTCTCCTGTGACAAAATTGACGTATGTTCATCTCTTTATATTACTGGCAGCTACTTATGGTTAGGATCTTCATAAGCTAGATGTTAAAAATGCATTTTTTAAGTGGTGTGCTACCGCATAGGTTTATTGCTCAAAGGGAGAATGGGATGGTGTGCTACCTCCGAAAGTTGTCATATCATTTAAAGCAGAGTCATCATGCTTGGTTTGACAAGTTTTATTCTATTGTTAAGAAATTTGGATTGAATCAAAACAAGTGTGATCATTCTATGTTTTATTAGTAGTCAGATGCTGGCATGATTCTTTTGTTAGTATATGTTGATAATATTGTTATTACTAGGAGCAATACCATTAGAATCTCAGAGCTTAAGGTCTTTCTTAATTCTCATTTTCATATAAGAGAGTTAAGGCCCATTGACTCAGAGAAAATATGTTATTGATTTTCTAAAAAAGACTAGGAAACTTGGAGTATCCCCAAGTAATGTTCCCATGATTCTTAAATCCTAATCCGCTTCTAGATATTCATGATCACATACTGTTTGATAAGCTTCTTGATTATATGAAGAAAAGGATTAATCCTAAGAAAAATAAACCATATGCATACCTTGAGAGATATAGAAGGCTAATTGGAAAATTGAATTATCTCACAGTGATTAGTCATGATGTTACTTTTACAGTTAGCATACTCAGTCAATTCATGGCAGCACCAACAGTTGCTCAATGGGAAGTATTATAGTATGTTTTGAGTTGTTTAAAAGGATCCCCAAGTTGAGGTATACTTTATGCAAATAATTCACACACTAAAGTTGAATGTTTCTGTGATACGGATCATGCAAGTTCAAAGACTACAAAAAGATTTACCCTAAGATATTGTGTCTTTGTGGGGGGAAATTTGGTATCTTGGAAGAGCAAGGAGAAGGATGTGGTGTCGAAATCTAGTGCAAAAGCAGAATACTAAGCCATGTCTCAATCCGTGTAGGAAATTGTATGGGTCTTTCAACTAATGAAAGAAATTGGCATTGCTATGTTGTTACTTGCAACATTACAATGTGATAATAAAGTAGCCTTACATAGAGCTTTGAACTCTGTATTTCATGAGCGTACAAAACATATTGAGATTGACTAGCATTTTATTTATGATCAAATCAAGGATAATTTCATCTCTACAGAATATGTGTGATTGAGTGATGATAAGATTAGATTTTATAATTAAATATGTATATATTTTGAGATATATTTGGTTAGATTAATTGATATTATATCTATTTAATTATCTTTTAAAGATTCTTTCCATCCTTGAATTAATTATAAGACATAAAGAAATTT
>JBAGKO010000017.1:9033336-9051251 GCA_037177275.1 Acacia concinna
CTTTATTACTTGATATGGCCCGTGCACTTGCGGAGTCTTAGACTCTACAATAATTTTTGCCTATCAACTGATCAATTACGAGATCTCCTGACAAAAGCCCTGACTAGGACCCGAGGTTTTTTTTATATTGAAGAGATTTACATAACTAACAAGAAAACAATACTAACATAGGGAATTGAATCCCATCTGCTCACAAGAAAATAAAGTCCTAAGTTGCAGAGGGCACTCAGCCAAGAAGGATGAACATGAGATTTCTTTTTTTGCTAGTGCATCAGCAATCAAACTCTGTTCCCTATTTATGGCCCATATTTCTAGCTCTTTTGTATGCACCATGAGCAATTGAATTTGGACAAACTTCAAGCTTGATGTATTTGAAGAAGTACTCTGATTAATCATATCCACTAGCTCCTTGCAATCAGATTCTAAGATAACTTTCTTCAAGCTCATATCCTTCGCCAAGTTTAGTCCTTTAAATATGGCCCATTCATTTGCTTCAAATGCACTACAAATTCCCAAATAATGGGAAAATCCTGCCATCCATTTACAATGAGGATCCCTTAACACTCCCCCATATCTAGCTCTATTACCATTTTGGGTTACCGCTCTGTCCACATTGATTTTAACCCAATTAGCAAGAGGAAATGTCCACTATAAACCACACTGAGTTAATAAATCTGACTACTCTGCTCCATATTGTATTTGAGTATAGTTTCTCTAACTATGTAAAATAGCATCCATAGGCTCTTTTGGTTTATTGAAATTGTCTTCTAACCAAAGTTTCCACATAGTCACTCCCCAGATAGAGCTCCAGCATCCTTGCAAGTCCTGGCCAAACTCTCTTTTCAGATTGATAGCAAACCAATCATGAATATTTGTAGAGAACAATTGGTTCTGAAGTTAAGGTTTAACCAGTTGGAGCCATATTCTCTTTGCATATTAACAGTCCCTTATAACATATATAATTTATTAGAATCATCATCACATAAATTGCACCAAGGCATTACAGGAATCCATTTGCTTCTCCATAAATTTGTTGGCAAATGTTCATGAAAAGCAATCCACATAAAAACTTTGATATGTTCTACCCTATACCACTTCCATATAGCTTTGTAAACTGTACTATGTGCATTTGTTAGGGCTGGTTCAAGTATAGCGTAAGCACTCTTAACAGAGAACATCCCATTATTTGCTAGCCCCCAAGAGAAAATATTATTTCCAGCTTTAGGAATTGGTGGAAGTACATAGATTAATTGCTGAATAACTTCAAACAAAAGAACATTGACCAATCTGGTAAAATCCTAAGCCTCATGTGACACCCAGTTAGCTACTTTGCTACTTTCTTCATCTTCTGTTAGTGGTCGTATACATCTATGTTTTAGTAATTAGTTAGGCGCCAACCAACAATCAAGAAAGAAGTTTGTTATGAGACCATTCTAGATATTCCATCTAGTTCCCTTCTCAATTATGGCCTTTTGTTGAACAATGAACTTCCACAACAGGGAGTTACTAGTGAAGCTTTTGAGAATAGCACCGTCTCCCTCATTCCTCATCATGCATTTATGGACTAGAACATCAAACCACAATCCTTTATCACTCGAAACAAGTCTCCATGCTAGTTTCGCACCACAAGCATAATTTCAACTTCTTGAAACCCAGTCCACCACAATTTTTGGGGAGAGTTATTTGATCCCATCCAATCAAATGGAACCCATGATCAGAAGTTTTGTGTCCCCATATGAAATTCCTCTATATTTTCTCAACTTTTTGGCATATCATCTTTGGAATTTTGGCAACCTGCATAGGATGTATAGGTATAACACTAAGAATAAATTGTGCCAGAGTTATTCTACCAACAGTGGAGAGACATTTCTCCTTCCAAGCAACCAGTTTTGTTTTCACTTGGTCCACTATATATCGGAAGGTGTCTGTAGGTTTTTTCTTATGGGAAAGAGGGAATCCCAAATATTTACCTATTTTAGTAGAAATTGATAGTCCTGTGATACTACATATGGATCCTTTCATAACAATTCTTACTCTAGGTGAAAAAAATATTGAAGACTTTTGTTTATTAATTTTTTTTACCAGATGTCAGGCAGAACCTCTCAAGGAAAGACATCATACATTCCACTTGTCCTTCTGTAGCCTCTCTAAAGAGCAATAAGTCATCTGCAAACATTAGGTGAGAAATGGAACTCCTCCTCTTATGATTGTAATAGGTTTCCAGTCATGACTGTGGACCACATCACTTATCACATGTGATAGTTTATCCATACAAAGTGAAAAAAGGAGGGGTGAGATGGGATCCCCTTGACGCAACTCTCTTCATGCTTGAAATGTTTTGGTTTTGGACCTATTCCATAAAACATCATAGGAGGCAGAAGTGACACAAGCCATGATTAAATCAATTTTGGCTCCATACTTGTCTCTACTAACACATTTCTAAAAAAAATTACCATTCAATCCTATCATGCTTTTTCTAAATCAATTTTCATGGCCATTAATCCTTTTTTGCTTCTAGTCTTCTTCATTAAATGCATGATTTCCTTACTGATGATGATGTTGTCATGAATCTGTCGATCTTTTACGAAACTCACTTAAAAAGGTAAGATTAATTCATCCATTAAAGACCTTAATCTTGTTGTGATAACTTTAGTAATTTACTTGTAATGGACCATGCATAAAGATATTAGACGAAAATTTCCAATTGTGATTGGGTGCACATACTTGAGGATTAATACAATTAAGGTGGTATTAGCTTTAGCTAGATCATGTTTTGTAGAAAAAACACCTTTAACAAAATTGCAAAGAGCTAGCCCTACTAAATTCCAATTAGAATGGTAAAACAAACCAGGAAATCCATAAGCTCCTGGGGCTTTGTAAGGCCCCATTGCATAAATAACATCCTTAATTTTAGCATCCAATGGGATTCTAGATGATACCTCATTCATGTCCTTGTTAATACAAGGGAAGGAGTTGGAAGTGGTCAGCCTTTCTTTGTGTTTTAAACCCTCATGAAACAAACATTTAAAATATCTTAACACCAGATGTTTTACTTCTTGTTCTTCTTCTATCCATCAACCTGATTCATCCTTAAGCATAAGGATTTTGTTGTGTCTTCTTTGAATTTCGGTTTTCAGGTGGTAATACTAAGTATTTCTGTCCCCTTTAGTAACCCAAGTCATTCTAGACTTCTGGAACCATTTCAACTCCTCTATTCTTAGAAGACCTTCTAACTCCATATGTAGTTCACTCTCAAGATCACAGAGGAAATTAGATCTAGGATAATGAGGCAAATTTTGAATTCCATGCAATCTTGACAATAGAATTCTCTCTTTTTTTTCTCCACTAAGCCAAACAATTCTTTATTCCATATAGTTAATTTCCTTTGTAATGCTAGTACGGCTTGTGACATATCAATTTCCGCATCCCAACTATCACGAAGAAATTTAGAAAATTGCTCATGTGACATCCACATGGCTTCAAATCTAAATGGCTTAGTACTAGGATTACTTCTAGCAACATAGGAAAATTGTAAAAGTAAAGGATTATGGTATGAGAAATTGGCTCTAGAAAGTACCTTTACTACACACTACGAGTAAGAACAAATGAAGTCAAGATTTGCTAGAGCTCAATCAAGTCTTTCGTATAATCACTTGAAACCATTGAGCTTTGGCCCTTTCTAGGTAAATCGAAGCCCCTGAGCTACCAAATCTGTGAGGCCATATTCATCAACTCAGTCATTAAACCAATTAATTCTTGGAGAAAAATTTTGACAACCACCAATTCTTTCATTAGGATGGAGAATGCCATTGAAATCTCCATAGATAACCCATGGCATTGAGATAACAACAAACATATCCTTAAATTGCAACCAAAGAGCCTGACAATAATTAGAGTACAGAAGTGTATAGATTGTCGTCAACAAGAAACCCTGCCCTTCTATTTCACATTGAACATGGAGATATTGGTGATTTTCTTTAAGGATAGACACCTTGATGATCTTACTCCTTTGCCAAACCACCACAATTCCCCTTGATCTGCCTTCGCTTGGAACCATTTTCATTGAATTTAGCCCCAAGACTGTAGAGGCCGAAATGGTTTTTCCTTGTCACTTCGAGTTTCTACCAAAATAATCATACTTGGCTTGAAACCATTGCACATGGCTTTAATGTTTCAAAGGAGACTCTTATTAGAAGCACCTCTCGTATTCCAATACATTATACAATCCATAAAAACTAATGGTAAAGTGAAGGCCCACTCAGAGCCCTCTGGACAAAGGTGTCATTGGAACTATAGTCCCTTCATCCATGGTTGCATCATTTAAATCATTGACCATATCCATACTAACAATAGGCCTATCTGATTGTAGCCCACCAATCTTATCACCTGGATCAATATCTTCGAAGTAAGGGTATCCTAGATCTATTTGGCCTATATTCTCAAGGTCCATTCCCAATTGTACATCTTGTAAATGGACCCTACCTGTTTCCCCACCTAGACTCATCACGTTGTTCCTTATCTCTTCTTGCGATTCCTCTGAAATACTCTTATTGTTATTGTCTTCTAATGTGATCATTAAAATTCCATCATTTTTCATCTCATTTCTCATTTCACAGTACGTTTCTCAACTCTTCTCCTCATTTCCATATCATGACAGTTGTCTTGTGATTCAAATGAGACAAAATTGATTTGTCTACTACTAGCACTAGTATGATTCTTGGTGGGTCCCTTTTTCATGCACTGTGGCATTTGTAACATAGTAGTGTGCTATTAGTGAATTTGCTATGGCTTCAAATTCTGAGGAGCTGTTAGTCATAACCTTTTATCCTCATGCTCCCGTACTATTGATTCATGGATTCCAGCTAAAATGACTGGGAACCATGAGTATTCTATCGTGGATGCTCCCCTCTAGTTTCTTTTGCTTTTTGATTTTGAAGTTGTTGTTGCACCACTCGCCATTGATCCTAGCAGGATGATGCCTTTGTTTGAAAGTTTTTCTTCATTGTTGTGTCATGTTCTTGCTTCTCCTTTCCCCTTTCTCCTCATTATTGCATGGAGGTTTTTTGCTCGAACATGTTTTGAAACGATGGACATATATTCCACATCTAAAGCAAAGCATATGGAGACCTTCATATTCCAGAAAATATTCTTCATCATCTAGTTTAAAACCTAACATCAACTGCTTCCCTAAATCAACTAATACACAGATTCGGGCATAATGACCATGAAGTTGGCTTGATGTATTAAAATCAACCTTGATGGTGTTGCCAATCCTATTTCCAATGATAGTTAAGGCTTCCTTGTCATAATGTTCCAAAGACATATTAGGTAGTCCACCCACACTGCTACTTTATTGATGGAAGCTCTTGATGGAACAAAATTTGGTTCCCATGGTCTCACTGTTAGGTAGTGATCATAAATCATCCAAGGACCTCCTTTAAAAGCATGAAAATAATCCTCCTTGTTGGTAAGCTTTACAACAAAGAAACCATGGCCAATATTGATAAGATTGATCACTCATCTCTTAGCCCATAAAGTCTGCAATTTGGTAAGTAGAGCTTTATACCCTATACTTCTATCCAGTAGCTTCACTATCACAGCCCTTCACCGAGCCCTATACAGCCACTTTTTCATTTCCCAGAAAACGAGTATGTTGGGAAATTCTTGTTTGGATTTTCAATAGTCTCCCCCAAAGGTTCCACTCCATGTTGATCCTCTGCATTCTCTGACATATCGTCATCCGATAGTATTTCTTCCTCTTTGTCATCTTCTTCATCAGAAGAATCAGTTCCTTTCCCAATTCCTTTCAAAAAGACTGCCTTCTATTGATATATGTTGCATTCTTCGACCCTAGTTTTGGCCATTCATCCTTACTCGAGCCATCCTCGCTACCTGTATTTATATTCTTAATCTTCTTCGAGCTTCTCATTAGTAAATAATCATCCTCTTGTGAGGAAGGAACCAGAGCATTAGTTTGCCTAGAGAGCACCAGAGCCATTTTATAATCACTGACGCCCTAATGTCTTGAATATCTGTTCAGTGTTTGAAATCTCACTAGGACTCGAGTTGAATACCTTTGTAACTAGTTAAACATGATTAACATCTATGCTCCAATTTGAAGAGGAGTGTTAACAATAAATTAGAAAAATACATGTTAGGAATAAATTAGGAAAATAAACGTTATAATTATAGCAATTATTCTAGAAGCAATAGGAATCCCAATACGCATAGTAATTTATGACTAAGACTCTCTCCTCTTATATAAATACCTCATTCTTTTACACAAAAAGACAAAGTTCAATTGTCTTTTTCTTCTATCTTATAATATATAGATAAATGGCAGTTAGATTAGTGGAAGGGAGTTTATGCCTTTTAAGTGGGCTCTTGAGTTAAGGCCTTATGAGTTATTTTTTCTTAAAAAAATCACACTGATATCTGCTTCCTCCTATGTCAGGGCTCAAATTTGAATTGATCCATGTAATACCAAATATCATATCGTAAGACTGAATCTATGAGGACTGTGAATTAGCACACAGGCTCAAACTAAGGAGAAGTCCAAGTCCTTAATACTCCTTTTGGTATTAAATGTAGGAGCTAGTTAAAGGGTTTATTTTGGTTCAAATTCATTTTACCTTCCAAATTTATAAATTTTTTCTTAATTTTTCTCTATTGATTGCACATGCTATAGATATTTTCATTAAAGGCATATGCTTTTGAACATAAACTTAAAAAAGGAATATGCTCCATACCAATAAAAAATTCAAGAGCAAGTGCTTAAAAGCTGTGTTAAGTATATTAAATTAGCTTATAGTAAATGAAAGAAAACGCTTTTTCTGCAAACCCTGTCTACAGATTCAACTCCCAGGGCTACTCAGATACTGATGATTATTCATTTAAGCACACTTAAATGGGGAAATATTTTACTACCAATACTATTAACCATGCCAGAAGTCAAGTTGCATGTAAATAACCTAGTGTGAAAAGTTCTAAATTGGTGATCCATTTTATCCACATCCTCAAGAAGCATTTAGACCCTCTTATTTCAAATGTCATGATAACAGCTCATATAGGAAAACAACCAATCACAGATTCTTTCAGAAATTGTAAACCAAGAGAGAAAAAAGTTAACAGATATTGTCATTTGTAGACCAAGTCCACCAAACCTTGGCAGACCAAACCAATGATAAAAAGACATACGTAAAGGTGAGACTTAGAGGCAAAATCTGTTTGATATGCCATTTGTCTCTTCATGATCCACTTGATCTACTTCTTTCCATACAAGAGTTTTTTAATAATTGCAATTTCTAGTTGGCCAGCTGCACTTGAGTCCGAGAATCAAGTTGCTTTTCCCTAAGCTAATGGCCATTTCCAATTATGTCTGAAAAAGAGTAAGATGCACAGCTTTCAAAATGACTAAGAACTGTTCAAGTGCAACCAAAACCACATATCCTTTGGGTGCTTGTAGCCATTTTGACAGTAGGATTTCTTCTTTCCACAAGAAAATGACTTGTGATATCCCCCCATTGTCATTCATTCTCCCATGGGCATTGCAAGTACTTGAAAGAAAATCAGATTCACTTTTTAGTCAACTTGTCCAAGCAACATGAACACTATCGAATTAAATCAGAATCCATGTCGACACAGAGTACCATCCCATTTTTGGCTACTGCCTTTTCCTCTTTTTATTACCCTTTAATTGCTCATTGTGATGGATATATCATATATGGTATGTCTTTTCCAATACAAGTGAGCAAGTGACTCTGTTTTCACATCAATCCATGTATTTTTTTTCCCATACACCTATTTAATCTCTTACTTTTGTTACCGAAAAAATTTACGAAGCAAATAGGTTGATCTAATTAACAGGGAATTAACTTTCAATTCGCCTATATATATAGGAGTTATAATGTATCTTGAAGGAGTATGTTGAGGGCTTTCTATGAGAATCAACCAGTATGCAGCTAATGATTTCTTTTCTGATAGCAATCACAGTCCTTGAACATGGGAGTCAAACAATTCTTAAGACCATGTTACTGTGGTTCATTATATTGCAGGAGTGTACATCAAAACATGGCCAATGTGATTTGCTGAAAATTGTGGAGAAGATTAGCAAAGTTGGCTTCTTCACAGCTTCCAGAGTATGAGGACCATATGTTATCAAATCAACAGTTCGTCCTAAAGGTTTCATCATTGAGAAAGTTCATTTTCACAAGGTGGAGCCAATCCAGTAGTAGGAATAAATTTTATTGAATGGCCCCTTCTGTGAGTGGGGAGCTAATTATTAATTAATTTCTGAGACTAATAATCAAATGCAAGGGCCACTCAGCTTTCTTAGTGGGTGGCCTGGAGGGTGTATATATAAAATACGGAGTGAGAGGGACATTACCACTAACACTAAGCCAAACCAAATAGGCTAAAGAAGAAAAAGAAGGCAGTGTGCTGCAGAGTTCTATGGACTGGACTATCTTTATATCTAAACCTAATCCCAACTTCCAATACATGCCTCCTCCAGGCATTACCAGAAAAAATAGAAAAAATATCTCAGTTTAATACTCCCTCCTATTCTAATTATAAGAGTTAGTTAACTCTTTTCAAAAAACTTTAAGAAAACTAATTACATTATTTAATCATATCATATGTTGTATTTTGTAATACTACATATTAGTGTATAAGTCAAATAACATAGTTTGAATAAAAATGAAAATTTTAATATCTTAAAGTAATATAATTAGTTTTCTTAACATTCTTAAAAAAAAAAAGTCAACTGGCTCTTATAATTAATACTGGAAGGAGTATAATATAATAAGTAAACTGAAACATTATTCCATGGCATGAAAAGTTCCACCAATAATTTGTGGTGAAACTGGGTGATGTCACAAGGAAATTATCAACTAGAAAACAATGACAAGTAACAGTGATGGAAAAGCATGTAAATACACTGAAGAACTTCATAATGGAGTTTCACAGTGAGAGCACCAAAAATCTGGCATCAGATAGAGGATTGCATAACAAATGATTTTGCTCCAACCAATGATGGAAGCTCAACTTTATATAAAATGTCAACGAGATGCATATTATAATGGCCTAATGGAGCATGCTTTGGTATTATTATGCCCAGTTTTGAAGGAATACAGGCAGTGCTTCCTCCTTTTTTACCCCTCTCCCAGGCCAACAAACGATAGGCTAGCATTAATTCTAGCTGATATAATGGAACGCTATTGTAGTTGCCTCATGATCTTCTGAGCTACAATTGATCTGATAGTGTCGCCATCCTGACGTGAGCCTTGGTCAGAGCCTGGAAGTCTTGTACAGTTACATTCAGATGTTCCACTCCATAATAATGGCGATTCAGCCGAAAGTAGTCAAAGATTCAAGATCTCTCTCAAACATTTATATAAACATCTCTACTTCTATCATATAGATGATTGCTGTGCGTAGTTGATACATAATTGACCGTGCTCCGATTTTGTCAGTTTATGAGCAAGTAGTTTGTATGATGTTTGACGGATTCCTCTATAAAACAAAATGCCTTCGTTTTCTAATGAGATGGCTCATAACCATTAAACCAAAGAATTGAGTTAGCTCTTAGCGAATGCATGCTTCCTAAGGCTTCAAATCCACTTCATTTGTATAAAAAAGAATATATGAGAATAATTTATCTATCTCAAGTAGAAGGAAGATGAAAATTCAATAATTATACAACAGCCTACAACACGGTTCTTCATAGAATTTTCTTTTCATGCTTTTTGGTACCAAGAGAGAAAAAGGGAAATGGTTTTTGATAGTGCTTATAAAGCACTTTTGGACTTGGTGAAAGAATACCACTTCACCAAGCCCAAACAATTGAGTCATAAATCAGATAATAACAATTGGGTTCTTTTGCACCGATGGAGTTTATGAATTTTAACCCAATGACAAAAGATAATCCGATCTGTTAGCCTAACGATGAAAGATGCCAATGGGCCAAATGGTCCAGTTCAAGGATTTTCTGCTGATTTTTATTCTTGCTTATTGCTTTATGTTATTCTGTTTCCATGTTAGGATTCGATTAGTCCATATAATTGGTAACGCTTTTCATTTTTCAAAATCTTATTATTCTCGATAATCTTCTCTGCATCGTTACAATTTTATCGGATGTCCCTTTTGGGACAATCTTCTTATTTTAAAGTTAGTAAAATCCTCCTTTTACTACTGAAGGAGTGTTGACAAAACCTTTCAGCAAGCCACAAAGAAAACTCAACAAGGACATTTATGAAAGAGTATGAACAAACTGTGTTTTCTCCCACGTCTTTGTTATCAAATTATCAACGAAATTTGATTCCTTCATCTCGCCTTTTTTTTTTTTAACAGTTTTTGTTGTTGCTGTTTTGTTTCTCTCTATTCCTATTTAGTTTCTGTGCTTCTCTATGGTTCTATCTTGTAAAAGAGTCTAATAGATTGTGTACTTGTAGTAGCACTTCAGTCTCTTAAAATAAATTGAATGTTTTTTTATACAACAAAATTGTCTACATAAATAATTACCTAATAAATTCTTACTGCATGTAAAAAAAAATTAATAATTGCTCACGGGATGTTGAATTATAGAAATGAAATAGTTACTGTATTAACATAAGATGTAGAGACTAATAAGCCGCAACATTTATGATTAGCTCACATACTATAGTGAACAAGAGCCACAAATGGTGATTGTTGAAAAAAGAATCATATATTGAGTAGAATTAATAGGACCAATTTTTTTTTTTTTTAAAAAAAAAACGGAGTATGCTTAGAAATTTATCAAAACTCAAAGAACAGACTAACCTTTTGTTTAAAAAAACAACAGAGGCAAGGACAAATTAAAAGAAGAAGAAGAAGAAGAACGGCAAAGAAAGTCAACTAATAATAATAATAATAGAGCGATAAACTAATTAATAGAGGTTAGACGGCAAAGGACGGCACCGATATTATCAGAGGCCAAACACAGTTGGCGAAACGATGTTCACAGCCGATATTATACTGGCGAGTTAGAACTTCTATGTCACGCATCAATATTTATATAATTATTCCTTCCTTAATTCAGAAAAATTTAAAGGAAAAAAACAAAAGTGTTAAGATGTTGTGTAAAGACAGATCAGGAAAGGCAAGGTGAAACAGTACAGTGCGATGAGGGTGACAGACCGTTAAGTCTATACATATATGTAGTAGCTATCATACATATATAGGGCCGGGCATAGTTGGTGGTGTGAGAGAAGAGATGATGAAGATATTTGGTGGTACGGCAGCTCCGAAGTGGTCTGTGGGGCTCTGTGATTGTGCAAATGAACCCGAAACATGTAAGATCCCCTCCATTTCCTATGCCTAAAAGTAAATATTATATATATATATATAACCAATTCAATAAGCTGTTGGAGGAGATATAGTAAATAGCCTCGTCCTACACAACAAGTTGAAATTCAATCTGGGTAATCACGTACACTTGTTGGGAGATAATTTAGAGTGAGTGTAATGAAACGATGCAGGCTGTATAACATGGTGTTTGCCATGCATAACTTTCGGCCAAATTGCAGAAGTAGCTGACGAAGGACGAAGCTGTAAGTATATATGTGATGTACTGTACATACTGTGTGTGTTTGGGGGCTTAGTTAATGAAACGAGGGATGAGTGATTATTAATGAAGAAAGTGTTGTGTTGTGTGAAATGAAAAGCGTGCGTGAGGCAGGGGATAGTGTACGGATTGCTCATGACGGTGCAGTGCCACTGGGTGTATTCGTGCATGTACAGAGAGAAGGTGAGATCCATGTATGGGTTACCGGCTGAGCCCTGCTGTGATTGCTGCGTCCACTTCTGCTGCGATCCTTGTGCTCTTTGCCAAGAACACGCTGAGCTCAAAGCAAAAGGTCGTGATCCTTCCCTCCGCCGGACTCCTTCCTCCACCACCACCACTTGTGCTCCTAACCTTTCCTCCATGTTCAGATGAGAATGATAATGAGATCATCATCATTTCATTTCAATGTTTTCTGTTAGGTTACGTACTTGTTATCTCAGCTCTCGCCTCTCTCTCACTTATTATCATCTTCAATAATAATTTTACCTTACCTTAATTATCCCTACTAGCTATTATCTTTTGTTTCACCATATATATATATAATATAACAACTTTTATAATTTGTATGTTTTCATACCTAAACTCTAAAAGCGCACACATATATACATATATACACGCATGCATGCATGATCCCAAACCACCAATTTAATTTGACCGCCAAATAATAACTTACAATGTAAAACGACGTCCTACCTGCCATATCTGAATCCGTATATAAATACGGCTCACAAGATCAGATCAAACCTTATTCACATAATTAGCACACACCTATCGTAGCAGTTAAATAAATATATAAATGATTGTCTCGTTTAATTTACAAATGTAATAAGGAATATATATATATGTCTAGAGTTAGCCACATTCAATTCATTTCATCTGCCTCCACCCACAGCTGCACGACCAAACCTGTTATAACTTCGCTCCATCAAGTCCAGTGATCACACACATAATAATAGCCAACTAGCCACCTGATTATTAACGGATTACTTAATCTACTTATATACTATATATAACACTGGTTTAAACTTTAAACCTTTAACGCAACCACGCACAAATTAAAAGCATATATCGTCATCCATATTTATTTGTACGTCTCCAGCTCAAACCTTGAATTATGTAGTATATACAAGTACGGTCAATGAACGCCCATATAGCAGTACATTCCGTCAATATATATCTATATATATCGCAATTCATCAGATTAAACAAAACAAAATATCATCCCAATGCGATCCTCATCGATCTACCCACCTATTAATTCCTGTGCAAAAACTAACTGGTCCCGTTGGATCGGATAACAGAAAACTACATGTACCGGTCACTACAAACCATAATCACATGCTTATGCTTATAGCTTATCCCGCTCTCATTGCTCTTGTCGTTACTTTAGCTGTCAACTAACCGTTCCGTACGTTCAACCATTTCGATCTCCCAGTCAGAATCCGCCACGTCCTATTTGCATCCATCTGGATAGCTGACTCGGATTCACAACGCCCGGGATGTGGGTTCCGTCTGACTTCACTATGCTTGCCACCTCAGCGCGGCTGTTATCTTCCTTCCTCATCGATGGCGAGCTGGAGGTAGCCGAGTGGCCCGAATCCAACTTCTGACCGAACAGAGTGCCACTTGTCAAGAACTCGTGAGCCATGTAGCCGGCTAGAAGCCGATTCCAGGACATCGGCTTCGCCTCCCCTGCTTTTCTTGCAGCATTAGCCGAATAAGATGCCGGTGTAGTCGGTGTGGCGGGCGGTGGACCCGATGGGTGGGGGAGGCACGGAGCTTCTCCCTCCTCCCGCTTTCTCTTCCCGCCAGGTGGCAAAATCCTACGAGGACAGGGACCAGTCATGGATAATCTAAATCAAGCCACGTGAGAGAGCACAAAACAGTTTCGATCGGAGGGCAAAACCGTCAGAACGAATGAATATTCGAGAATTGATTAATGTTGAGACGTCATATTCGTCTTATCGTTAAAGGGAGAAAACAGAGAAAAGAAAGAAGCAGGGTCCACAGATGGATCGAACAAGACGACACACAAGAATGGCTCTTGGATATTGAAGGGCTAAAACCTCGAATGATTTTGAAACAGAGCAATAGAGAAACAAGAAATGAAATGAAAGATTGGCACGGCAAGTTCTGCTCCCGGCAAGAGTAAGGGATCTGGAAATCGGAGGAGGGCCGGGGATCCAAGAGAGAGAGGAAGAGGGTGATGAGAACTCTCCGCCGCGGCAAGAAGCGCAGAGAAGAAACGATGAAGATGAGAGAGTGAGAGGAGATGAGAGATTTAAGCGTGTGCGGGTGTTTTATTTTATATATATATATATATATATATGGAAGAATATTTAAGAGGCGCCCTTCCTTTTCAGGTAAATAACAGAGATGCCATAAGGGCAATGACGAAACTACCCGCGCTTGCTTTCATTTGTAACCGACTGATGCCAGTTCGCTTTGCCCAGTTGTAAGCGAAAATATGAGAAAATTGTCAATGTAAAATTTAAATGACTCGATAAGTTTTATATTGGGAAAATCCATCTTAAAGTTAAATCAAACATGTTGAGACCAAAATAAAATTTATAAATGTTGGGTATCTTGTCATATTGCCTCTTTTTTCCTTAAAGCCACCTTAGTCATGCATCCCAAAAACTCCGGCACCCACGACAATTTTATAATAAAAGTTTTATTGTAATTTGTTTAAATAAAACTTGTAAATGTAATTGAACAACAACAAATATTATTTAAATCGTGAATCTTTATTGTAAATAATTAACAAGGACTTATTATAATTAAATCCAACTCGTTAAATTAGCCTGTCATTGTTAAATTTGGATCCAGCAATAAAATATGTAATTTTCTTTTTATCTTTTGTGGAAAAGAAGCAATGCTTGGCTGTCTGGAGTTGGTGGCAGTCGTGCCTAGCTTCATCTGAGAGAAACACTTTTCCTTTGGTTTGAGATAAAAATTAGGAGAAAAAAAAATTTGGGAAGAAAACTTTTAAAAATGGTAAATTTTTTTATTATTTATAAAAATTTTAAAACCTAATATTTATTTTCTCCCCTTTCTTTCAACTTTTATCTCCACCAAACATACCTTTCGAAAAGCTCTCCCGTGGCGGAATAAGTTCTTATATTCCTCCGCATATATGCTCGTCACTGCTCCTCCATATGTGTGTGTGTGTTTGGTCCCAAAGTCATCTTGATCATGAGATTTTATCATGTTTTTTATTCCTTGCATTCCTAAACATGGAAACTAGTTAAAACCAGACGGAACAGTGTTTAATTATATTGTATGGGGTCATTAAACTTTACATGATATTATATATTATACTACTTAGTATTATATACATGCAGATAGGAATGAATCACGACTCACAAGTGAAAAAAAGCATGCACATTAAAGTTTTGGGTTAAAAGTTTTTTTTTACTCTAGAAATATTTATTGGGGACCAATTTTACTCTAGAAAAATCAAATTTCGAGCAATTTTGCCCATGACCGTTATACCAGTTAAGTTTAATTATTAGTTGGCCAGTGTGTTGGTTGTGTCATTTTTGTTAAGGCACAAATTTATCCCGTAAGTTTCCTTTCTTTGTTTTTTTTTTGCCGTGAAAATTTTGCCATGAAAAATTTCAACCCGTAGCAATATTACCCTAACTTCCATAGTAAAATTATACCTAAAGATCAAATTTAACTAGGATAATAGTCAGGGCAAAATTGCTCTAGGTTTGATATTTGTAGAACAAAATTGCTTCTACAAAAACTTTCAGAATAAAATTAACTCATAATAAAACTTTTAGGACAAAAATAACCTTCACCCCAAGGTATTTTGGATCGGACCGGCTGCACAATCCGGAAAATGCATTTGGGCCATTTTGTCTCAAAACTGTTTTAGGCCGCTATTAAGCCAATAATGGGCCGCCACCTGTTTTTGAAACGAAACCCGGAACGAATTTGCCAAAACCGTTTGGCCCAAAACAACAACCTTTTAAAAAAATTCTGAGGGTAGATTTCGGAGTTTGAACCCTAATGACCCATCAATTCAAAGTGGAAGGATCCGAAAATGTACTCTGATGTTCTCGAAAAAAGTGAAAAGCCGAAAGCAAAAGTCCAAACCCATCTCTGACCAAATTTGCGACTATTCCAATTGTCTTTTGCCGTCTGTCGTCCCCACCTGTCACCACAGTCTGCCGCTGCCGCCACCATCTGTCGTCGCCATCTTCGCCAATGTAGGCAGTCGTTAGTGTATGTACCTTGCACCGCTGTCTTCAACCATCAAGCGCCATTGAGAATTCAAGGTGATTTGTCGTGCTTGCTGTCTTAACTTGTCACTGTGCGTGGTTGTCTTCACTCTTCAGTTGTTGGAGTTCCTTGTTGTCTTCCATTGTTGTTGTGACTGCCAAGCATTGCATCAAAGTCAAAAAAAATTCTTTTGCTTTAGTTTCTTTAAGAGTAATATTTTTGTAATTGGGTTGCTGATTGAAAATTTGGTAGTTTGAGAATAGATGCAACGATGCTTGTTTTGTGGTTTATTTGTAGTGCTTTGTTGATCTGGACTTTTGGTCAGTTGCCATGGAAGTATTTCCTGTGTTTTGTTTGTTTCGTACTTCAGAGTTCAGAGTTTGAACAAAACAAATTGAGGTAGAGACTTGTTGTGTTGTGTGGTGATAATTGTTAGGTGACTATTATATATATATGGGGCATAGTGTTAATAGGGATGGACGTTTAGATGTAGAGGTGGTGGGGTAAATGATATTAATTATTCAATGAATGCAGTCAATGAACCACATTGCATTAGAATATGAAGTGTTCATCCAAAGTTCCATACTTCCATAGCAACTGACAGTAATTGCTATATTAATATTCTCTGTGATCTCAATTCTGATTAATTTTACTTTACAATGTGGAGCCCCACAAGCCACAATCATATAGGTGTGCATATTTTTTGTTTTGTCTTTTTTGGTTTTGCAATTTTGTTATATAAATGAAATGTTTTTTCGGTTTTGCAATTTTGTGATTCACATGGGCATGCATGCATTGGTCCTGATTTGAAAATTATAGTTACAATTTAAAAACTTTATTCATTTTGAGTTGAAAAATATAGTTTCAAATTCCAATTTTATAACAATCACGTGGGCTTGCATGTATCATTATATTGTATAATATATATTTTTTATTGTAGGAAGTAGCAAATTTAAACAATGCCATCCCAAGTATCTAGTATTGCTCCCTTAACCCAATCTATTATATCAAAGGCCGATCCAGCATGGGAGCATTGTGTTCAAGTGCCAAACAAAGTCCAGGGTGGCAAACCTCTCTTGAAATGTTTGTATTGTGGAAAGGAATATGCTGGAGGAGGAATACCTAGAATGAAACAACATCTTGCCGGAGTAAAAGGGGACATCATAAGTTGTAAAAAAGTTCCGAGAGAAGTTCGCTTTCAAATGAACAAAAATTTGAAAGAAATAGAAGAGAAAAAGGCCAAGAAAAAATATACATTTGAAGAAGATAATCCATATGGCTCTAGTGTCCCACCATCTGAAAGGGATGCTTCAAGTTTGCAAGAAACTCCTGCTCAACAAACTTAAACTCTTTCTTAAAGATCATTTTAAGGTTTGAAAAGAAAGGCACCTGCAACTTCAAGTGCAACTACAAAAAACTTCTTTCCCCCAGTGACAACCCCGGGCGCACAACCAAGAATAAAAAGTGCATTAACTAGTAAAGAAGCTGTGTATAGAGTAGACATGGCGGTGGCTAGGTGGCTGTATGATTGTTGCATTCCAATCAATGCTGTGAATTCAGTTTACTTCTAGCCTATGTTAGATGCTATTGCATCTATTGGCCCTGGTTATAAAACGCCATCTTACCATGCTTTGAGAATAAAATTGTTACAAGACATGAAAAAGGAAGTTCAGTTGTTAGGTGATGAGTGTAGAAATTTTTGGATAGAAATTGGTTGCACAATAATGGCAGACGACTGGCAAGATCAATGAAATAGACAATTAATTAATTTTCTTGTTTATTGCCCTAAGGGAATTGTCTTCATCAAATCTGTTGATGCCTCAGACATTGTTAAAGATGCTAAGACTTTATGCAACTTATTCACAGACATGGTTTTATTTGCTGGTGTGGATAATATCATCCACCTTGTTACAAATAATGCAGCTAATTACAAAGCTACTGGGAGATTATTGACTGAAAAGTTTCCATCTATTTATTGGTCTCCATATGCTGCACATTGCTTAAACTTGATTTTGTCTGACATTGGTAAAATGAACATTGTCATTACTTTATCTACACGTGCATCTTTGATTTCAAAATTCATTTACAACCATGGATTTTT
>JBAGKO010000017.1:9061736-9088806 GCA_037177275.1 Acacia concinna
ACATCTATTTACTAATTACATGTTGAATGGATCATTTTATTACTAATAATGTCGTGTTTATTTCTCTTTCCCATGATTCTTTCTATTTATTTTAAAATCTTTTTTTAAAAAAACAATAAGTAAACAATTTTGAAAAAACTATAGAAATTTGGGAACATGACACTTAAATACCACTTGAATTTTCACAATCCAAAAAGGTCTGTTAGCATTTCTAAAAGACACCAAAGTACCATGGACCAAATTAGGTTTTTTTATGTTTCCGAAGGGAAAAATGGTACGGACACTAGCGAATTCCATTACTCTTATAGCGAAAAATCTTCTCTCTCATTTGTTTTCCAAATTTAATGAAGTGAAAAGTACTTCAGAAACTGACGAATTCCATTACTCTTATAGCGAAAATCCCCCCTCTCCTCTGTTATGGGTATATTTCTCTCTCCTCTGTTACTATGCGTCAGTGTTAGTGTCAGATGAATAGTGACAATGAATAGTGACAAAAAGAGAGAGAAAAACAGGGATCAGAAAATTGTAGTGAATTCTATTACTTTTATGGATAATCCCATTACTCTTATAGTGAAAATCATGTTACTGTTCACATTCAAAATTTGAAAACCCAGATTCTTCCCTTGGGTTTTTGATATTCTAATAGACCTTTTGGGGTTTTAAAAATTCAAGTGGTACTTAAATGGAATTTTTCCTAAAAATTTTGAAGTCCTTCGTTTTCTTTATTATTTTTTAAAAACTTTTAAAAATAACTATTAACTTTAAAAATAATTAAATATATTTAAATAGTAGATAATATTTAAAATATTATATTTAAATAATTATAACATGTACAAAATAATTTTTTAAACATATTTGTTTTATTTTTCGAAATGTCAATAAATATCTTTTAAATGTTGAAAGATATTATGCAATGTTATTTTTTGAAATAAATTTTAACTTGACAATAATGATTAAAATAAAAATAATTTTTGTTTTATTTCTACTCCATCATCTAAGTTATATTGTTTCATTTTAAAAATAACAATCAATATCTTTTAAATTTTGCATGCGGACATACTTGTAAGTTAATAAATATGGAGCCCAAGAATTTATTTTTTGAACCATATATTCTTTATGAATAGTGAAATAAATCTAAAGCTTTGATATAAGTTATATAAGCCTGAAAGAAGTTTTATTAATATATCGATGATGATGATTGTAAAGTATACTTTTAATGTTACTCTAGGTTAACAGTAAGTGCTCACGTTTCTCTCTCCATTTTGGAGGTTTCTTCTCTATTCGTTAGAGCTTCCTCGCTTCTGGCTGAGGGTGCCAACGCATCTCTCTTCAGCGATTGCCGACGGGGAGGTCTTCTGGTTAAGGGATGGGTTTATTGGGAGTTTTTATTTCTCATTCCTTTAAGTATGTTTGTAGCCTCTATGATCTATGAGGAGCGATCGAAGGGAATAAGAGGTAGATTGGTGGAGAAGCTTAGATCGACGGCGACAATGCGACTCGCAAAATTGAAGGGTCGGTGGTGATTTGAGATTTTTTAGGCCTCTCCCTGATGAATCTAAGACTGGGAGATCAGCGTCCGCTATTTCGTTAGCACTCAAGAGTAATCTTCGTCTCCCTGTATATTTGGTATGGTTTTGTGTGTCTTATTCGATCTGGGTTTGATGGGCTTGTTTTCGGGATACTCCTTATAGATCTGGTGGCTTGGGACTAAGTGGTGGTTGGCCGTGCTCATCAGATCTATTTAAAGCTGCTAGGTCGAAGCTGGTATTGTTGTCTCTTCTTTCTACACAACGGCAACTTTGGGGAGATTTGGAATTTGCTCTCTTAGTATTAGCAGATAGGAAATCTATAAGGATGAGATTGAAAGAGTGGTTCTTTAAATCTACACCCCTTGTTGTTGTCGGCACCTCTTTACTTTTTCGGCGGCTTTGGCAATGACTCACGTGACTCTATAGTTGATCTAGTGTTAGGGTTAGTTAGGGTTGTGTTGGTGATGTTGCTTTGGGCTTAGGGCTTAGGGTTTTAATATTTAGGTTTAAGCCTATTTGTATGTCTTGTTTTAATTTGAACTTTGCCGTTTGTATTTGGGCTTAACTGAGTGTTTGGTGGACAGCGTAAAAAAAAAAACACTTAGGCAAAACCATGATTTCTAAAGAAATCATTCAAACGCTGAAAAAACCATTATCATATTTTTCTTTATCAAATTACATAAAAAGATAGGGTTAAAGTATAATTTACCCCCAATGTTTTTCAGGAGGAACAATTTTAGTCCCAATGTTATTTATTTGGGGCAATTCACGTTCTTACTAATAAATATGTTAAGTTGACAGTTAAGTGTAGTGTGTTGACTAATGTTCATATCATGTCGCTGATAAGGTGGATTAAATAATATGATGTGGCATGTCAATTTACTGAAATTAAGTTTGTTTTTTGAGTTAAGGTGCAAAAATGCACATGACATTATTCCCTGAGAGCGTCCAGCACCAAATATTTCTTTTTTGTGCCAAAGTCACTATGAGTTTATAAAAGTGGTGCAAAAATACCCTTTGACTGTTAAGTTTGATTTTTTCCCCTTATTTTTAAGGCTTACGTGAATGATCACTCAATTAAGGTTTTAGCTCAGGTGGTAGTGTATCAAAATAAAAAACTGTGTCATCTACATCTACCCATTGACCTATTGACTGTTAACTTGTTTGAAGTTGGACATAGAAAGCTGTCACATTAGAGTGATTCATAGATAATAAATGAAAATCAGTAGGTAGATGTGGATTATTTTTGTTTTATTTTTATTTTTATGCACGCACCTGGGTTAAAACCTTAGCTGAGTGATCATCCATGTAAGTCTTAAAAATAAAAATAAAAAAGTCAAACTTAACGGTTAAAGGGTATTTTTGCACCACTTTTATAAACTCAGAGTGACTTTTGCACACAAAAAAAAAAACATTTGGTGCTGGGTGCTCCTAGGGAATAATGTCATGTGCATTTTTGCACCTTAACCCTTTTGTTTTTGAAAAAGCGAAATCCACTATATCGATTGTTGAAAGTAGATGTCTTAATTTCAATTAAATGACATACCACATTATATTATTTAATCAACTTTATTAGCCATGTAGCCTTAAATCAACACATTTCATTTAATAGTGAATTTAACAGATTTGTTAATGAGGAAAATAAATAACGTTGGACTGAAATTAGACAAAAAAAAGTATTAGAACTAAAATTACTTCTCACTAATGTATAAAATAAAAATTACTCCTCTTTACAAATATGGGGTAAATTGCACTCTAAGCTAGAGGATATTTAAAAAACACAACATGAATCTCATGCGCCGACGCAGCTGGGGGCCATTTTTTGTTCTTCTTCACCAGGTGGGAGCGACAGAAGCACGCTATCCCTGCTTTCTCTAATTTTCGGCTTCTGTTTTTCACGCTACCGCAACAACGCAGCCAACCCATAAACCACCAAAAGTGGCTTCGACTTCACGGTGGGATATGAGAGTAATGCGCGTTTTATCTGCCGCTAATCCAAACAAGAAACACACGATCCAACCAGCTTTTTGCGTCTAATCGTGCGGTCGGGGATTCAGAAATCAGAACGTGTATTTTTGGCACAAACGTGGCCCACGTTGTCAGGATTCTCGTCTTCTTCACGCAGTCGCGAACCTATCCGTCCTCTAAAACCCTCCCCACTCACTAAATTTCTGTCCTTGTCCGCTCCGCTAGAAAAATGGCAATGGAGAAGACTTCGAGGAAGCCAGTCAACCTATTCTACTGCCTCGATTGTGAAGACCTTGCTCGCAAGGTCGCTGCACAATCTGATCATATCACGCTCCAGAGTATCAGATGGAGGTTTCTCACTTCTCGTTATCTGCCTACTTTTCTTTTTATATCCAGTAACTTATACACTATTCCTCGTGCTTTTAGAAAGGTTATATTTTGTTCTTTCTTTTCAATCTGGGTACCTCGATGAAATGTGCCAGTTGTGTTTCGTTCCCTTTACGTTTATGTTATGGGTTATTATTTGTGTCTCCTAAATGTTTCCCTGTGGCAGCTTGACTTTAAACTAATACGTGTATGTTGGGTCTTCAGCTAGTGCCATAAATGACCATGCCTTTGGTTGTGAAGTGAAATTTAAGCTATTGAACGTGATAAAGCAAAATCATAATTTCCCTTTCAACCAATTTTAATGCCTGACAATAATACCAGTAACCAATACCTCTGCCTTCTGGTCTGATAATGTCACGAACTCATGGATCAATGCTTCTTAAGGTGTGGGAACCCCCACGTCATGCCTCAAGACCTATTCCCCACATATATTTCATTTATTTGTTCATCTAGGTTTCACTGGATGACAGCCTACTGTAGCTCTTCATATAGGTTCTGGATTAACATGAAACATGGTGGTGTTAGATGAAAGCATTGTGACTATAATGTCATGTTTTTATTTTACTCCCTCCGGTCCTAATTACAAGGGCCTTTTAGAGAATTCTAGGAAAGCCTTAAGAAAGCTAATTATATTACTTTAAGATATTAAAAGTTGTCGTTTTTCTTTAAATTATGTTGGTTGACTGATGAACTAATGTACAATGTAATAAAATAGAATATATGATATGATTAATTAATGTAAAAAGTTTTCTTAGGACTTTTTTAAGATTCTCCAAAAGGCCTTTATGATTAGGACCAGAGAGAGTATATTGATGAGGAGGACTGCATTGGTTCTCACGTTTTTCTGTGGGGAAAATATGTTATTGTCATTTGGCAGTGCATTAATATTTTAATTCTTTGTACTGACCAAATTTACATTGAAATTTTAACTTGTGTTGATTTTTAGTTATATGAGTTATTGAATTCATGCAATATATGCGTCCTATTGTTGTATTGTATAAATTATAATATTTTCTTTTTCCAAAATTGGTCCTTCACACACTTGACTGCATAATAATCCTGTAAAGCCACTGTTCAGTTACATCAAACTATAATAAGAAATTGTTTTATGAATCTCTGTTGTTGAAAACTATAAATGTAATGATGATTCTGTTTCCTCATTCCTGCCCAGGTCATTTGCTGATGGATTTCCAAATATTTACATACAAAATGCAGAAGAGCTCCGAGGTCAACATGTTGCTTTTCTTGCATCTTTCAGCTCTCCAGCACATGTCTTCGAACAATTGTCTGTCATATATGCACTCCCACGTCTATTTGTTGCTTCCTTCACTTTAGTATTGCCTTTCTTTCCAACTGGGTCCTTTGAGCGAATGGAAGAAGAAGGAGATGTAGCAACTGCATTCACCCTTGCAAGAATGCTGTCAAATATTCCTATATCAAGGGGTGGGCCGACTAGTTTAGTCATATATGATATACATGCTTTGCAGGTTTGTGTGCTGAATGCATAAAATGAAAGTATTGTGCATATATTTTTGGTTTTATTTGAGGTCCTCATATATTGTCATTACCTTTATGGTGTTGTTGGTGAATATCTATTTGCAAGATTGCTTCAATTTTGTATGATAACTGTTGTGCTTAAATTCCAGCTCTATTTCGTGTTGGCTAATATTCTAGATGTAACTTCATACTTTATTTTTTTAACATTTTCTTCCATTTCTTCAATAGTTAGGGGGATAAAAAAAAAGCTAAATCAGAATTTTCCACCATATAATTATGCTGTAGTTTCACAAATTATGCAGGAAAGGTTTTATTTTGGAGATGAGGTATTGCCTTTGTTTGAAACTGGTATTCCATTGTTAAAGCAACGCCTGCATCAGCTTCCTGATGCCGATAATGTGAGTACTATGCAATGCTTTACATAATCTTTTTCTTTAATCTTGGAATGTTGGAGCTAATAATTACATTATGTTTATGGCCTCAATTTTTTTGTAGTTAATTCCTAATTTTAGTTTTTCTTCAGATAGTTATTGCATTTCCGGATGATGGTGCTTGGAAGCGATTTCACAAGCTGTTTGACAATTTTCCTGTGGTTAGTCTCCTATAAGTATCTCTTTTTACTCTGCAACGATTTCTATTATAGTCCTAATACTTTGAAGTGGCAGTTGGTTTGTACAAAAGTTCGTGAAGGTGATAAGAGGATAGTTCGACTCAAGGAAGGGAACCCCGCTGGTCAGCATGTGGTCATTGTTGATGATTTGGTTCAATCTGGAGGTACTCTCATTGAATGTCAGGTCAGTGGTTCAATATATAAAGTTGATTTCTTGAAGGAATATGGTGCTCATGCAACTTCTCATTCTTGCCATAGCTGGGAATAATTGAACGTGGGTTCCATCTTTGCAAATATCTCTCTCTATATGTATTTCTATCTATTTTAAAATAGAACAAGAAGATCTTATTTCTGCATTTCCTGCCGAAATTCCATATGCCTTGCGTGCGCCCACAGCCCCCTTCGCCCCCCCAAAAAAAAAAACATTACTGTTGAAGTTAGTTTTACAATCTTCCAGACAGTGTACCTTGCTTATCTACTTACATTTTCTAATGACACCTTACCCATGTCCATGACATTCCTAATGGGAATTGATTATAACTTGTGGTTCCCCAGTTATATCTTATGGGGTTTGATCAGCTTCTCTAGAAAGTTTTGACACACATTTCTTGCCTCCACAATGTTGGAGACATACAGAATCAGTAGAGATTTGAACTACGTTGGTTTGATTATGGAATCATGGTTATTTGTTTAAGCTGCATAAAAATATCAAACAGGGCAATAACTCTAACCCACTTCAAGTAAGAAATCCTGGAGGTTGCCAAGGCTATTTAATGGTATAGTTGTAGATTGCATTAAAAAAATTTTGTAAAAAGTTTTCCTAATCAGATTCAAATGTGTTCCTGTGTCACATGGTGAGCTTTTTATTTCTTTCTTAGGGCTGGCATACTTAACAAATACCTACAAATTTTTTAAAAGTAATAGGCACAAGATTGTGGGTCTCAAACTTAACTAAATTAAGCAAGCTACTAGTCTACCAATAAAACAATATGAATGCACGATTGTATGCACCTAACAAATAACTGCAACAGAGTTTGGGTGTGAATTGGGAGTGTCTGAGTTCTGTGAATTGGAAGGTATCAAGTCAGATGAATATGCAGCATTGGCAACAAGGGAAAAAAAAAAAGCTGTGGATGAATGATTGTGACTGTGGTGACATAGGTTGTCTGGATTTTTAGGTTTTACCATCCCCAATTGACTTTTTTAAAGATATTAATGAAGCTAATTAAATATTTTAAAATATTTGTATTTATCATTTTTCCTCCAAACTATTTTGTTTAACTTATAAACTGAAATTTGATTTAATAATACACAATATATGGTATGTTCAGCTAACTTTCTTAGCTTCCTTAATTTCTTCTAAAAAAGTAAACTGGATCTTATTAAAACGGGAGGGAGTATGATTTATGGAAACTGTAGTATAATTGAAAAATAGTATCATTGTGAAAAATAGAATTGGTAAGCTTGCATCATGTGCCAGCCTCCTCCTGCATCTTCTATCCTTAATATTGATTTTCTAGAATGCCTTGTAACAGTAAACTGTGACAACTTTTCACCAGGGGAAAATTATATGCATTGCTTGAGCAATGAGGCTGATTATCTCTCTAGCTCTCTTGTTCATTTTTACCTTGTGGCTACTGGCAAATTATTTAAGCAGCAACTAAAATGTGTTTGAGAATTGTATTATCAATGCATGCATTTGCATCTAGCTGCAGCTTAACATTTGAACCTTTCTCCTATTGGATTTCTCTAGAAAGTCTTGGCGGCTCATGGTGCAGCGAAGGTGAGCGCCTACGTCACCCATGGTGTATTTCCTAAACAATCATATGAGCGTTTCACTCATAAAAATGGTGAGTCTCTGCTTCATGGTGCGAATATTGGATTCCCATATTCTTACATATCTGATTGTATCTGTTAAATTTAATTTACAGAAGGCGCGGAAAAAGCATTTGCATATTTCTGGATCACTGATTCTTGCCCTCTCACAGTGAAAGCTATAGAAAATAAAGCTCCATTTGAAGTGCTGAGTCTGGCAGGGTCCATTGCAAATGCCCTGCAAATTTGAAGACAAGAAAGGATTGAAGAATAATTTTTAAGCTTTGTGGAGAAAGGGATCGCTAACAAATTTCCTTTAGCTAGTCTCTCACAAAGTGACGTCATCCCTTTACCTGTGCTCTGCATTATCATCAAAACTTTGTACAAGGAAATGCATGAAGCTGATTCCATCTTATCTATACTGTATACTGAATTCTGAGTGTTCACTTTAGGAAAAGACCAATTTTCAATCAAAGGGCATAAAAACTCACAGAAGGCGTGGTTGGAACTCAGAAATTAAATGTCAGACTATGTTTCTTGGAGTACTATGTCCAACAATGAATTGTCTTTTCAGATGATATATTAATGGAGGGTGCGAAATTGCTGGTATTACATCAAATATATGTATCTATGCAAATTGGCCAACACTTTAACCATGAAAAGGAGACAAACTCTTGTAGGTATATGTATGTATATTGCTTAAATCTATAATGCTCGTCTCTTTTTCTTGAATACGATGCAAATCATGTAAAATTTCTATTCTGCCAACAGTATTGTGTTTGCAGTCGAGTATTAGAACTTTAGAGAAAGCCATGATCATTGAAACTTGGAAATTTAATGTGTGGGTAATTTAAATAGACTTTTTCACTTTGTCCTTCAACAAAATATAGTTATGGATGCTAGAGAGCTGGAAATTGAGACCCTACGGTAATCATGAACAGACAAAAGCGAAACATACAAGTTTCTTAGTACTCTAATTTGTCTTAGGGTCTGTTTGCCAGGAGGGAAAGGGAGGGGAGGTAAAATTTTTTTGAGTTGCTTTTTAAAAAATTGGAGAAGTGGAGTTACATAAAATTTTAATGACGATAAGATGAAAAATAAAAGAGTAAGAAAAACTAATTAAAAACTTTCAAAGCTACTTCTCTCTCTCTCTGTTTTTTTTTTAAAAAAACACTGAAGTTATAAAAATTTTCCTTCTCCTCATATCTTATTCAAATTCCTTATATCAAACAGCCCCTTAATGGTTTGCAATAGTCAGAACTTTGCAACAATTTTTCTTTGGCTTTTCAGTAAGAGGGGAGGGGAGGATTTTTTTTTTTAAAAAAATTGAATTTAAATAAATTAGAGAAGGGGTTAAAAATTTTATATTAATATTTTTTTACTCTTTTTTCTTACCTCTTGTCTTTTTTAAAATTTTATAACAATACTCCAATTTTGTTTTTTTAAAAAAAAATCTTCCATTCCATCTAAATCTTTCATACCAAATGGCCTATTGAAGGGAAAATAGTGCTAACAACACTTGTTAAAATGCCTACCTGCTTTTCTTAGTTGGATTCATAGCTAGAGCTTTTTAAAATATAGATGGAGGAACAGGCTACTCTTTCGGTCCTAATTATAAGGCACAATTTATTTATTTTTATGAGAATGCTATGAAAGCTAATTACATTATTTTAAAACATTAAAATCTATTGTTTTTTAACTATATTGTTTGACTTTTAAGTTAATATATAATATAATAAAACACAACATATTATATGATTAAGTAATATTATTAGCTTTCTTAGAATTATCTAAAAAAAGTCAACTGAACCTTATAATTATGACCGGATAGAGTATAACATTTTTTCATCAAGGAAAAATTTATTTAGATAATAAACTGCTTGATTGGTACTCCAAAAAATTTCATTAAGCAGGACATTCTCACCTTTTATTTGGTTGGAGTTGTGCCACCTTCTTCATTTCACTATTTCATTATCTTTTGTTCTTGCTCCACTCACTTTTCTGTTATTCAAAACTTTGCATTATTTTCTTATATTATCATTTTGCTTATGATTAACAATATATATATATTTTTGGGTGCATGGTGCTATGAGTTTTATCATAGGTAATGTCTCTAGCAAGGAGAGAAGTTGTATGTTTTTGTGAAGAACCCGAAGCTTGCTTGTCATAAAAACATTGACTTGTAATTTGTCTTGACGCATGAAAGAAATTGGAAGAAACCTTAGTAAGGTTCGATGCCAACAATTGGAATTAATAATACTGAAAAATAATGTTTTTTAAATTACATGCGGCAAGTTGCACTAGAAAGGAATACATAGCGACAAACAAAAGTGGATGAGCCTAATGTCACGCTCCCCGGGACTTGAGAAGTCCCACATCGGGGAGACATGGGTGTGCTGAGTGCTATATAAGCGCACACCCCATTGAACCGGTTTTTTAGGGAGAGAGTAATGGCCTCGTGACACTAAGCTCCCGACAATAATGATTTAATTAATTTGTTACGAAACCCTTACATCACACACACACACACATCAAAATGGCCCAAGATTGAAGGAGCTTTAAATCATATTATCATATTACAAATTGGAAAGATCAGTCATTAGTTTACAATAATAAGGTTGAGAGGTGATAGAGACTAATTGGAATTATTCAGCAACGTTCATTGCTGCTGAATTGGTTTGATGTGATTGTTTACATTTTTTCTGTTTGGCTATTGTGCTCACCGTTTTGATGTCGATGCACGCATTATTTTATCGTTCTGTCTTTCTTTCCTTTCCTACTTTGTGTCTTCTATCATTTTAATATTACTAATTTAAGATTAATACTTTTAATTAGCAATATAAGTCACTTTAACCAATTCATGGTATATAACAAAAAAAAATGTTGTTAACTTATTAAATTTGTCCTACATTCAGTAAAATTTACAACTTTAGCCACATTTAATGAATTTTTGAATGAGAAAGATAAATACAATAAGTCATATGTAAACACTAATTAAAGAAACAAATTTAACCAAAAAAAATCAGTTGCTGTATGAGTTGCTTATATTGTAAATCAGCTCATTCTTTTATAGCGACTTATATTGTAGAGAGAGGAGGGAGTATTGATTTCTTTTCTTGAATCAAGATGGCAAGATTTGTGTTTGTTTGAATTTTTAATGTGTGTAAAAATATATATTAATTTTTACAAATTAAAATTAGGATTAAATTTAATAGTATAATGTCACAAGCTAAGTCATTATAAAAACTAGCTTGGTATAAACTTATTTTGATGATATATTAAATAATCAATTTTCGAAGTTTTAAGTTTGAAAAACAAAAAGGTAAAAGCTAAATTTTTTTAAAAAAATTATTTTAATCTTAAGGTCATTTTATATCTTACGAGCCATTTTTTTTTTATAAAAAAAGATCCAAAACATAAAAAAAATTATTATCCTAGCTTTACCCCAAAAGCTTAGGGAAAATGACAGTTAGGTCCCAAAGATAGGACTTAATTGCATAATGGTATCTATAAGTTGTTAATCCCACTGCTCAAGTTGTCATTTGTCACTGTTCAGCTGTTGTTAGGGACCATTCTGTAATTAAATCCTATCTTTAGGACCTAACTGCCATTTTCCCAAAATCTTTTGCTTTGGTCCTGATATCTACAATCCAAGCAAGCTCCTCTAATCATGTGATTTGTGCTTGACAGTTGGCAACAGAAAAAAAATTAATACTCCATTTGTTTCTATTTATAAGATCCTTTCAAAGAATTCTAAGAAAATCCTAAGAAAATTAATTACATTACTTAATAATATCATATATTGTATTTTATTAAATTATATAGTAATTCATAAGTTAAACAATATAATTTGAAGAAAAACGATAAGCTTTAATGTCTTAAAAGTAATATAATTATCTTTTTTTAAAAATTTTTAAAGATTTTTTAAAAAGTCTTATAAATAGGAACAGAGGGAGTAATTAACACTTAAAGCTCCCCAATAATATCCTTTGAAAAATGAAAACAAATTAGATACCATGTGGCCACAAAGAAAACTAGTTGTTTACCTCAAGAATTTCTCTAATGCAATCCTGGCTGCTTTAATTGTATGATGATCCGGAACCCATTTTACAACACGATTTGGATCGGCACGGAAGAATGAATTCTGATAAGCTTGACAATCTAAAAATGAATTATCAGATAATTCCCCCAAAAAAGAGAGGGTAACAAGATCATACTCATACACACCATATTCAATTGAGAATAAGCATCCTTATTGCTTATGAATGAAACTTCAAAAATTAAGCACGATTCCTGTGTTGGAGCACCATTTTCTCTGATTACAACATCGTAGCCATCTATCTCCTCCCCAAATTTTGTCTTCAAGAGATCTTCTGAATTACCAATGACAACACCTCCGATCTGGACTTGCGAACGGTAAAGAGACAGGTGAGGCCGACTTCCAATTGCAATGCGCAACCTCCGATCAACTCCAAGCTTCGCCGAGAGTGAGAGACACGGTGAGGTTCAACGGGAAAGAGAGAGCTTGAGGCCGACTGCTCCTATATTGGAGAAAGAGTTGTTCTCAAACATAACTTCCAAATTTCTATTATGGATTGTCTAAATAGAAAGGAGACTGAATAATCCATGATAAGGTAGCACTAAAGGACATAAGAGCCAAAAAAAAAAACAAAACTATTGTGGTTTTCTTCCATTTTATGGTAATTACTAATTGTCCTTGAAAACCAATGCATACCTTACAAAATTTATGTCACTTTTATTTGAATTTGTCCAAAAAAGACTATCCATCATGTCAATGGAAGAGCACGTCGTTGATAGATTGCTTCAAAATTTATAGTTTATGTTCTGAGTAATAATACCAGGAGAAAAGGCAAATGATAAAGGGCACACAGAACCTCCCAGATGAATTAATTTATTTCTCTTCATGCATATTGTAGATATCACTTTTACAATGCTAGAAAAGCATCAAAGGATGATTATCTTGATGCAATTGAAAGAGTCTCTTTTAGCCAATCTTCAAAAGCATCAAAGGAAGCAAAATGAAACCAAATGTTCAAACCTCCAAACCAAATTGCCTTATAACCACAAGAATAAGTAAGAAACAGGTGTTCTAAAGACTCAAACATTACAGCCAAAAGTACAATCACTATAGATATTGATGTGATGATGCCTCAAAATATTAATAGATGGAAATGCATGATTAAGTAGCTTCTGGATTAGTAACAAGCCCTTACCTGAAAGAGAGATTGACCAAAAGAATTTTTAAAATGGATCATCAATCTGAGTATTTGTTGAGGAGCTAATCAATATGAAGCCCTCTTTAATTGAGTACAAGCATGATGAACTCGTAGACCATATGAGTGAATCTTGAAAAGTGCAGAAGGAAATTAAACATGCATGGCAATACTATGTTGAGCAACGTGAGGAGCATGTAGATTGTTAACTAATTAAGAATATCATCTTGGTGGATACCAACTAGATGGAAGATGCATTAATAGATCAAAGACCCTATGAATCGATGGGTTTTCATGAGATCTAGACTGCATTGGCTATCACAAGGGCGATTAATATTAATTGATGAGCCTGAACAAACATTCCACTTTAGATTTGTCTTGATGATATACAACTATTGTAGATGCCCTTCTAGGACCTTGAAGAATTATATAAGGCTTTTCACAATGTTGTCACTATTAAGATCAAAATATTTAGACCTTAAAGTGGTGAACAATAGAGTATGAGGAGACCAAAATATGTTCTTCACGATTGCTTATCTAATAAAGCCTAATTTACTTGAGATCTTCTTCTTAATCCCATACCTCTTTCATTGACAGGAATGAAAAGAGTTTTGTTATTGGAAGATGGAGTTTGAAGGTATAAAAAACCGGACCGAAACGAACCAGTCACCGTATGGGTTCAGGGTTTAAAGGGTTCAACCGGATTAGATCAGGGGTTGAACCGGTCATATTAAAATATTACAATTTAATTGATAAGGATAAAATAACACTATATATATACATAAAAATTAAAGAAACATATAAGTATAATTTACAATAATAAAATAGGTGACAATATATTGATATATTTTTGAAATTTTATAAATAAATGGGTAGTATTTCTTTTTTTCTTTTTTTTAATAAAAACCGGGTCAACCAGTTCAACCGGCCGGTTTTCCCGGTCGAACCGGCTTGTTTGACCAGTTCAACCGATTGTTGACAAAACGAATTGGTTGACCGGTTTTTCTTCTAACCGAACCGGACCAGGGGCAGGTTCTGGTCCAACTAGTTGAACAGGTCGGTTTGGTTTTTCTTTACAATGGGATTTTCTCCCTATCACCACTTGATTTCTAGAAAAAGTTGATAATCTTGAGTCAATCCTATCACAAATATAACAGGGCAGTTTAATACAAAAGAAAATATGCAAATTTGCCTCAAATAAGATAGTTTTGACTAAGGTCTTTCTAGAAGCTTAGAGTAACATCCCAGCTTTCCATGCAGTAGTTCCTCTCTCTATTGTGTAAATTACTTGGAAATAAACTAAGGCCTTGCACCTCCCTCGATCAACCCATGTTCCTAGATACTTGTCCAATATATCATAAAAACAAACTCCAAAGAAGTTTGAATAGCGAATGTTTTGAGAATATGGGAAATGCGAACTAAAAATTGTGGATGATTTTGAGATATTGATTTTCTATCTGACCAAGCACTATTGATGTCGAAAATTGCTTTCACTAAGTTTGAATAACTATCTGAACACTAAAAAATAACATCAAACATTTGCATACAGAAGGTGAGTACGAGGTTGAGAATTATAACAAATTCTAACACCTTTTAAGCTACCATTAACTTCAAATGAAGAAAGGAGGCAAGACATTGGCTAAGAGAATGTGTCTATAAGGAGATAAAGAATCTCCTTGGCATATTCCTCTTTTAGGAATAATTGTGAATCATCTAACCATTAAGGAAGATTTGATATTGTATGTTAGTGATACATTGCATGATGAGAGCAATCCTTTTATTAGGTTTTCAACCTCTTCATAACAGCATAAATAAACTTCCAAGATTAAGTATCAAAAACCTTTGTAAAGTCAACCTTGAACGCAACTAATTTCTTCCTTCCTACTAATGAACTATAGACATGATTCATACTATTAGAGGTAACATAACATTACCAAAGATAATTCTTTTCTTGAGGAAGGCACATTTATTTGGCACTATATAATTGTCCAAAATTTCATTCTCATGCATAATACTTTGGATACAATCTTGTAGGATGTAGCTGACATTACAAATAGTTGTTGACCTCACATTTTTCAAAGTTTGAACTAAATCCCTTTTTAGAATAAGAATGACATGGGTTTTATTAATTTCTTTCAACAAAAACTCACATTCCCAGAAAGAATGTAACATGTTTACCAAGTCATTTACAATTAGCTCCCTACATCTTTGAATGAAGTAAGCATGAAACCCGTATAGACTAGAAGGACTATTTCTTGGAAGAGAAGACTGCAAATCAAACCTCTTCAACTGATAAAGGATTCCGTAGATTTTTAAAATCAGTTGTAGAGATAACAGGAATATCAATTGAATTTAAGCCTTGTAAAATTTGATCAACATGAGTAAGTGACTTTAATATGTATATTGTAGAGAAGTGATTGTAAGCTAAACTTGAAATTTGAGTTGCAACGCTGGTCCAGGAGTCATCTTCTGAAATAACCTTCTTAATTATCATATAATTAAGTATTTTAAACAACTTGTTAAAATATTAACTACCACTATAGTAACAAAAGAAGAAAATCATTATAAAGGTCTACTATAGTAGAAAATGTTTAACCAAAACACTTTATGGATAATGATGGTTGAAAAAAAAAAAAGATGTTGGCCTACCACAAAGGCCAACGTTAAAAAGAATTAAACATATTATTTCAAATCACATATAAGTCAATGATATATGATATTTAGGCCTTGAGTACTTGAAGCCCGATACTACAATTTACCAACAAGCCTTATATAATTTCTCACAATTATAATATCATTAATCACACTTTAAGAATTTTCTGAATAAATGCCATTTACATATATAACTATAATTTTATAAAAATCTTCACAAAAGTTGGTCCACAATCAAAATTAATAATTTATAACTTATGACCTTAGGTCTCCTTTATTTACACTCCGACTTAGTCAAGAAAATAAATTAGTTATGCAAATCTTAAAATAGTTTTTCAAGGTATATCAAAGTACAAATGGACCCTAGGTAGCAATATATAAAGTCAACACATAATTACTAAAAGAGGAGGTTTACAATTGCACAATGCAAACATAAACCTCCAAGTTTCCCTGAACGTATTTCATTAGGAACCTTACTTGAAAAATAATAATCAACGACAGGGTGAGTCACATGAACTCAGTAACCACAATTCCAATTTAACAAGTATGTGAAACATAATTATAAGATAGTTAGGTGGGCTAAGTAACAATATATATATATATATATTTATATATTTATATATAACATAGAGTATAAACATTTTTCTCATAAACAATAGCAATTTAAGGAGTAATTAAGTATGCATATGACTCCCTCAACCATTCTTATAACCGTTGACAAGCATTCGACTCTCACAACCACCCTTGTAACTGCTAACAAAACCCATAGGTTACAATACATAACAGGATTCGTCTCTATAACAAGATTACTTCAAGTTCTTTGATAGTGACATGTAGCATGGCAAAAAGCTACATAACTCACATCAGGTCATGGGTTCCCTTTCCTTTAGAATATAGAAAGGGGTCACATGTCCCTTAAGCTGACATTTAACCAGATTAAGGTAGGGTGATATCAAAGGCCCTAAGAATGGAAAAGACAGCCACTGAGCACCAAGTGGCAGCTATACCACATGGTATAATAGCATAAAATCTCTCACATTCACCATATTATTCTCATAACCAATAATTAATTTCGTGCATTTTCAACATTTGTATAAAACATTCAAGCCCACTTGACTAACAAGTTTGCTAGAAACATAAGTTATAATGTCATTGTACATTTTGCATATATAAACTAACATAACATATATTTATAGCAATTTAAAATACCAACATTCACTTATAATCACCTCAATAAACATATAAGGTAAATTGAAAAGTGGTTACATTTTGCCAAAGCTAAAAGTACAAACAATATTGTGAAGCCCGTGCTCAATAATTAAGAAGACTCTACATGATGTATATAAATATTTATCAATAAAATGATAATCAATGTAGCAATTGACAATTTGTAACTAAACTCTCATCCTTCACTTACTAGTTCCTTACAAAAATTCCTAATATCTCAACCATTCATATATTTATTACTATAATAATATTCTCATTGTTCTTCAACTTTATTACAATATTAAAATTACTGACTAACTTACAAATGTTTAACTTAAACTATAATTTCTCAATCCAATCTTAAGTGCTCAAATTCATAATTATCAAATAGCTAGATCATTCATTTTCTTTTCCTAAGAATTTTTCATTCCAGTTTGACAAATGAATTCCACAATTTCAAACATTTCATAACCTTTTATTTAATGTCAAATCACTTTCTAAAACTACAAAAATTTTAAAAAAAATCTAAAGTTCTATTTCCACATTTATTCCAAAAATCCCTTTTTCTGAGTAATAATCTTGAGTACTTAACGATAACTCAAATCAAGCCTAATCATCATGAAAATTTAAACACAAGATCATTATCACTTATATTTTCTAACTGAATTAATTCCTTAGCCAAATAATGTTCAGATTGCCCAATTCCAAAAATACCTAAAAATTCATAATAATTCCCTCATAGTTAGAAAAATCACACAAACTTATAATCTAACCACAAAATCATCTTTCAACATGTATTTCTAAGTTATCCATAACCAATCATGAAAGTTTCAACTAAGAATTTAATCTAATAACTAAAATCCCCCTTTTCTCACTTAGGGTTAAATCTCAACAAACTTAAAGTGTAAAACTCAACTTTATTCAACAAAGTAAACCGATTAAATGCAAGTATTTACTTACCTCTATAACTATAATTCCTATTTGTTGAAAATTCACATTTGCTTCAAGCCCTAATCTTCAAACTTCCTTTGATTCCAACAAGATTTAAACTTTTGAAAAGCTCTTAATATGTAGAAAAATATTTAGTAAATAAGTGTTGAGGTTGGAAGAGTTGATGAGGAAGACATAAAGCTTAATAATATCTCAATCCTTAATTGCTGGAGGACTGGATCGCTGCCGGAATGAAAGACAAAGACGCAGAGGAAATGCAGGAAGAGGATGGAGATTGAGTGATTAATATAACAGGGGCTGTGGGCCCACCTTTTTTTCTAATTATATATAATTCTATTTCCTTTCATTTTCTTTTCTTTTTCCTTTCTTCTTCTTCTTTTTAATTTATTATTTATAATACATATAATTATATTCAATTTGAATGCACATCAAGCTTTAAATTTACCAAGATAATTCACAAGTCTAAATAATTAAATTATATTAGTTTATTTTTAAAATAAAATTTTATAATATACACACATTATTCTTTAATAGAAAATTATTTAAAATAATTTTTATTTAATCACACCAAGTCCTTTTTAAATTCGTTCTATATTTAAATAATAACATGAAAATTTTCATTTTTGATAAGATAATTTCATAAAAATTCAACTTAATATTAATAATTACGAATACTACCTACAAAATTCAATTATATTTCATATATATATATATATATATTCAAATTTTAGTTTTCAAGAATTTAAATAGTGTATATAACATACTATAGTTACTTACTAAATCACTTTCTAATAATATTTTTTGGGATGTTACATCTTCTCTCCTTATGCTTTTAATGTCATTATGACTTCTTCTTGAAATAGTGGGATGGATGAATTTGGTATTTCCCCTTCCAAGAGCCATTTGAATTTAATTCCTTCGCCCAATAGCTATTGTCACATTCATAAAACCCAATATTATGTTTTGTGTTCTAGAATTCAATATCAAAGATAAATGAAGTGAACCGATAAGCAAAATTGAGGATGAAAGACTATCAAGGACAGATTTTGCTTCCACAATTTTCTGCCTCAAATTGCCAATTTTGGATTTACTCCCATATTATAGAGAAGCCAAAACCCTTAATAACTTACAATGTACTCTTAAAGTTGTTGATGCCTACACTACTTGCATCTATTCCTTATTTACAATCTGATCACACTCCTTAAATTTATACCATAACTCTTCAAACTTCTTGTGATGAGTCCTCTTCATAAATATATCCATATAAATAATAATAGGATTATGATCAAAAGAGGCTATGCTTAGAGTGTCAACTATCAAATAGAGGAAAGCTAGTAGGCAATGGAAATTCTCATATGCTCTATCAATGCGCTCAAGCACAATATCATCACCTTTTTTAATGTTGGTCCATGAAAATTCAAGGCCTTTCTATGATAATGGAAAAAGGGTACAATCATCACCGCATTATTTGTCAAAGACCATCACACCATTGTTTTCACCTGACAATTCAACTTCTCATAATTAAACATGATATGATCAGAATCTTTGGCAGTGATACAGGGGAAGACATATCTTGAGAAGTATCTACAAGCCAATTGCATAGTCAAAGTCTCATTGTTGATTGTCTTGGAGGCCCATAAACAAAGGAATCAGAGTAGCACAAAGTGTAATTCATTACATTGATCTTACAATGGATTACAAAATTAAAGACATAAAGGACTTAACAATAAAAGAAGACCTACATGCAACCAAAGTTCCAACACCTCTTCTAATAGCATCTGTACCCATATAATTATCAAAACCCATATTCAAAATATTGGAGTAAGCAGCGTCTAAATTAATTTTTTTTGGTAAGAACACAAAAACAGGGTACTGCTAATTAATTAGCCATCTACATCTTTGAACTTTTATGGTTTTGTAGAATCTAAAGCAATTCAAACACATGAGCTTCATGACATATTGGGAAGCTTTCCTTAGGTCACTTCCCAAGAAACTTTAACAGAATTATGAGACAAATAAGAAATATGATCTTGAACAATTGAAAATATATGAAATTCCATCATATCATCATTTTCTAAAACCAAATGAAAAAAGGTAGCAAATAGATTTTCTTAGATGGATAAAAGAGAAAATCATAATTTTCATATTATGAGTTTTTTCCTTACTTGCATCCACCTTGCAAATTGCAATTTCTTGGCCTTAGTAAAATTTAATCCACTATCTCCGTCAAGTATAAATTGGATACTTAAGAAACACTATAAATCCACCAGGCACTTGTGAAGCCTATTATGATCCTCACACCAGGATAAGAACTTCCACTTACACATCATAAGGCTACAACTTCTCTTGATGATAGAAGTTTGCAATCCATGATCTTCTCTCTTAGAAGGAAATTATGATAATCAATTCAACACAATCAAATAATCTATGTTTCAAGTAAATGATATTAGTACTAAGAAATAGATAGTATATGAGATAGAGATGGATTTAGATTTCTAACATTTTTGGTCTTGTACGCACTTGTTTTCACTTTTATGGTTTTGAAAGATCTTTTATTTATAGTTGAGGATGAGTATTTGACTGTTAGGCACAATCTTCTTCCTATTGAGCTTTTTAGAATATAACAGTTGCAAGTTCTTACACAAAAGCAACTTATGATTAATTTAGTTGTTAGAGTTTAATTTGGTTTTTAATCATCACTTGTATCGTTCATAGAACCTTGATTAGTAGTAATTAGGTGTTATTAGGAACAATATAATTATGATTTATATGAATTTCAAAAGAGTATTGAGAAATCTGAGACTTTGACTAATATAATTATCATATAATTATGATTTATGTGAATTTAAAAAAATATAATTATGATTTTTGTCACTAGAGTGATTCTCAAGGATTATCAATTTAAGTAAATAATTACTTGATTAAACCTTACTAGTTGAAAGCTTTTCTAAAGGCATCACTCGAGTGGTAGAAAATAATTCGAGTGATCTACTTAAATTTTCAAAAGAATACCATTCACTCACAAGTGACTAGCTAGTAATTAGGGATATCACTTGAGTGACACTTCACCACTTGAGTGATAAAGTGAGATGTTTGCTTGTCAATTGTAGGGCACTTGAATACGATAAGTCAGGTCGAAAATTACTTTTAGGTTGACAGTTTGGCAAAGACGTCAACTTCAAATGGCCATAACTCTCTCAATTTAACTCAAATTTAGCAAATGAATTATTCCCACAAATATTTAAGTATACTTTCTAATGCAATAAGAATCAGTCCATACTTTGTTGTATTTCGAACATTATGAACAAACTTGTGACTACCAGTCTGGAACAAAACATGTATTTTGAACTCTGTTTCAAAGTTCATCTCTGCTTCATATGAAACTCTTTGATATTGATCTTGATGTTTCTGAACTAAATTTAGAGTCTATATTCATATGCAACAAGTTTTGCCTCAACCAAAACTTGTCAAGCTAAACTAGAAACAGAGCATAACAGAGTGTGTTGAGATATGTACATCACTCGAGTGGGACTTACTTTACTCAAGTGAAACATGTAAAAAAATTTATGAAGGTGTAACTCAAGTGTAAGTGAAATGTGATTCGAGTGAAGATGATGTAATATCTATTTAAGATACTTTAATTTCGATTGGACACATTCCAACTTTAAATTGAGCATATCAACCTCTGATACCAAATCTAAGAACTTGAACATTTGATTTTTATGCTCTCCTTAACCTCTCTCTTCTTCCTTTTAATCATTCTTCATTATTCAACTTGATAACATCTTTCTTGTATTTACTAATCTACCATATATTTCACATTAAATATAATAGTTAGTTAAATCACTACTACATAAATTCCTATGTATAATGGTTCTTTTTTATTATATATGGCAGTTTTTAATCGTCATATATTGTCTCACCATATATTTATATATGGTGGTTCAACAACCATAATTTATTGTCACTATATATGGCAGTTTTCAAATAACGATTGTCATGTGTACCTCACTTATAAATGACAGTTTTTTTAAAAAAAAAACTGCAATATACATATATATGATGGTTGTTCACAAATAACTGCCAAGTATTCCCATTGTTTCAAACACATCAACTGTCAGAATTACTCTTTGGCTATAATTCATACTCATCCGACAAAACAAGTTCATCCAAATCCTGTCCTGCATCCATCCATGACAATATACTCTAATTTCCCTCATGCATCCATCCATCCAGATCCTCTCCTACATCCATCCATGACAATAGTAGTAGGAATTTGGGATTTTTGGAATTTCTGAAAAAGACCAAAGTACCCTCAATTAATGGCTAATAAGAAGACAAGTTGACTCTCATGTGTGGCTTGAAAAAAAAAATGACTGAGAAGAAAAACAGTGATGCAAAACAGAGACAAAAAGTGAAGGTGACGATTTAGGGATGTGGGTGTTGGTTTTGGTATCCTTCTTGACTAAAATCTTTTTCTTCTCTAATCCTTCCCCTTTGATAGGTCAATGTATCATCCTCTTGTTGCTGGGATTTAAATTTTATGAGTTTTGGTGGTATGGGTAAGGGGGGTTTGAAGTAGGGATGGAGATAAGCATGTGGGAATAAAGTAATGAAATAATCTTCATGCTTGTGTTATTTATTTCATCTTATTTGGTTTAATGATTGTGAAAGCTTGTTCCTTTTTATGTTGTTGGTGTCCGATGAAGGGTTTAACAATGATGGATCTTGTGTGGGTATAAAGTATGAGAGGAATATTATAGTTGGGGAAGACTATTGTTAACACGCAAGATGAATGTTTCAAAACATGTTATGTTGATAATATCAAATGCGTAAGGTAGGGTGTTGTTAATTGTGAAGATGGAGATGTGAAAATAGGTTGTGTTTTTGTAATATCATATGCAAAGTGACGACATGGGAAGTGACTTTTGTTAATGAATATCGTCTCACAAACTTAATGAATTGACATTGTGATGAGTGGGGCTTTTTTTTGTTGTTGCAGGTAGTCATACAAAATGACATGTAATGAAGGATCATAATCTTTAAAGGAACTATTTTGTTATTTCCATATTGGAGGGAAATTTGTGTATAATGATGAAGGTCAGCCATTTTTGCTACCACCTAGGACCAGTAGACCTCGTGGAAGGCTAAAAATCAATAGGCATGAATCATGATTCTAAAACAAGAAAATATACCAGTAGGCATGAATTACAACTCCAAAACAAGAAAATATACCCCTATGGAACATGCCATGGAACCTGTCATAATTTTTTGGGAGATGATTTCTTCCATATGTCTAATCCCATTTATAATTAATGCATTTCCAATGTCATATTTACTGTTATGTTAATGACAAGGAAACATTATGTGGTAATGCTACCTTAATATTCCCATGTCATGTAATATGATTAGAATATGAAAAAGAAAAGGCACTCACGGTTTTTCTTTTTAGGGTGTTGGGAAAAGGTGAATGTAATTGGGAAGATTATTATGTGCATACATTTGCTATTAATTTATAGTGTAACTCTTGGAACTTGTCTTCTAAAGAGATTCGTAAAAGTTTTTTTAAACTGATGTTATGAACTAGGATACTAATATTGTTAATTTCTAATTTTGTATTGATAATATTATACTGTAACCCCTAGAACTTGTCTTCTAAAGATATTTGCAAAAGTTGTTTTTTTAAATTGATGATGAACTATGAACTGATTTAGGGAAATAGGATACTGATGTTAATTTCTAATTTCATATTGTTAAAATTATAGTATAACCCCTCAAACTTGTCTTCTAAAGAGATTTTGTAAAAGTTGTTTTTTTAAACTGATGTTGTGAACTAGGATATTGATGTTAGGAAATAGGATACTGATGTTATTAATTCCTAATTTCATGTTATTAAAATTAGAATGTAACCCCTAGAACCTGTCTTCTAAACATATTCATAAAATTTTGTGTTTTTAACTAATGTTGTGAACTAAGATACTGATGTTGTGAAATAGGATATTGAGGTTGTTAGTTCCTAATTTCATATTGTTAAGATACACGCGTATGTTTTGTAAGTTGTTTATTTCACCCCTGAAAGAAGTCAATGTATATAATAAATTATGCAACACAAACCACATTTACTGGACAATATATAATATTTCATCTATATAAAAGAAGGCCACAAAAGCCATACATGCGAACAAGTCAATGTATAAAGTAAATTATGCAGCAAAAGCCACATACAATGGAGAAAAGTCGGTCAAAGCCCCTTCCACTAACACCTATTGGTACCACGATTTATATACAGTAGAAAGAAGAGAATTTAAAGGGAACCGGGATGGATCTGTTATAAACAGTAACTTCCCTGCTATGTTGTCAATGATCTGAGTTAGTTCATATGCGTTTGTCAATTTCTCATGAGGATGTGGTGTCAATAAGAGTTAGTATGCTTTTTGGTGTCATTGTAATATACATGTACTGGACTGTCTGGACAGATTATTAGGGAATCGATTTGAGGTAATTATTATTCAGACCTTCTATGGGAGATTAGAAATTTGTAGCCTTTCTCTGTTAAGATTATTCAGACCTATCTTAAGAGCAATAACTCCATGGCTTGCTAAACACGCTGCAGGGATATAACCATTTTTTAAACTTTTGAAGGTATAAAGGTTGTGTTTTTTCCATTATCTTGTTTTATTAAGATGCCTTTTAATTGATATTCTTTTTGGAACATGGAGGCATATAAATGCACATGATCTACTTGCAAACCCTATGTAACCTATAATTTCTGGCTTGCAGAGGAAGTTAATATTGAACTATGCACATAAGTACAGGCTGGAATTATGGAGGCCACGAGCTGAACAGATCAAATCATAATTAGTTTCTTAATGGCTTTTCTGTGACACCTGAAGTTCCAAAGGCCATTCTGATACTACCCAACTTGTTCTTCCCAATCAGGTCTTGTGGATAATTTTTGGTATTTGCACCATTGAATTGCTAGACTCCTCCCAATTGACCATCTGTGTAATTGTATGACTTTTTTTTTTTGCCAAACAGGAGACTTAAGGATTGAAAGATTCTGTAATGCTTGATTCATTTATCCCATGGTAACTATGGTTGAATTCAACGGATGGTTTTTTTTTTCTTAATTTGGCAGCCATATGCATCCCTTCCTATTTTTTTCCATGTTTAGTTTGCCCAACTTCAATCCATATCAATGCGTTTGATCTTGGGCAAACTGAACCTTGGCTTGCAATTGGTGATTTTAATGCCTATCTTTCTGCTAGTGATAAGTGTGGTAGTTTGAATCTGAATCACATATCAATGCGTGACTTTGCAGACTGTATTACAAACACTGGCTTGGTTGAAATTGAATCTGTGGGTGTAAAATATACCTGGGAAAAAAACCTTGTAAAGGAAAAAATTGATTGGGGTTTTGCTAATGTTAATTGGACTAGAAAGTTTCCCATGGCAAAAATTTTCCATCTCCACAAGTATGGGTCTGACCATAGACCCTTATTTATGAAGTGTAAACCGACTGCTTATCACTCCAAATTTCGTTCTTCATTTAAATGTCAAGCTGCCTGGGTGTTGGAGGAGGGTTTCCGAGATGTAGTTAAAAACAGTTGGGCTCACAGTGAGTGGGATGAGAATATTAAAAACTTCACAAGGAATGCCGAGGATTGGAACCGCAGAACTTTGGGAAACATACCAGCGAAGAAGCACAATGTAATGAAACGAATTGAGGGGGTGGAAAGATTGAGATCCAGAAGAGACAGTCAGCACCTAGCTCAAACAGAAAATGAACTGTGGAAAGAATATAATAAAATTCTGGCACAAGAGGAGCTACTTTGGTATCAAAAATCTAGATGTAGTTGGCTGAAATGGGGAGACAAGAATAGCAGGTTCTTTCACAATGCAGCTATTATTCGCAGACGAAAAAATAGGGTGGAAGGCCTCAAGAACTCTCAGGAGGAATGGATATTTGATCAGCACAGGTTAAAAGGTATGGCTTTGCAGTATTATAAAGATCTATTCTCCAATAACACTAATGATACTTCGCAGTTGAATACCTTGGCGCATTTCCCTCCCCTCCATACTGGTCATGCAGATATGTTAAGTGCCCATATCACAGATGAAGAAATCAAAGCTGCGGTTTTGGATCTGGGTCCATTCAAAGCTCCTGGTCCTGATGGCATTCAAGCTTTTTTCTACCAGGAATTTTGGGATACTGTGGGAAGTTCAATTTGTGAATTGGTTAAAAATATCTTTGATGAACCTGAGAAAATACAGAACCTCAATCAGACCAATCTTGTTCTTATTCCAAAGCAGAATCATCCTGAAGACATGAAAGATTTCCGACCGATATCATTATGCAATGTCAGCTACAAAGTGATAACGAAAATTATCAGTAGAAGACTGAAAGGGATTATGGGACACCTTGTGGGACACCACCAGTGTAGCTTTATTGAGGGTAGACAAAGTTGTGATAATATTATCATTGCTCAGGAAGTAGTTCACTCTATGCAAAGCAAACAGGGAAATAATGGGTGGTTGGCGGTGAAGGTGGATCTTGAAAAAGCGTATGACCGCCTTGAATGGCCTTTTATCCTCGATACCTTACATGAAGTGGGCCTAGATGATAAAATGTGTAACTTGATTATGGCATGCATTACCACCCCTTCTTTCCAAGTTCTATGGAATGGGGAACCGACGGAGACTTTCCATTCTTCAAGAGGAGTCAGACAGGGAGATCCTATATCTCCCTATATATTTACTCTCTGTATGGAAAGACTTCACCACCTAATTGAAGATGCTATTCAAGACGGGATGTGGACCCCGATTGTCCTTAGTAGAGATGGTCCTGGAATATCCCACCTTTTCTTTGCTGATGATTTAATCCTATTTGGGGAAGCCACTACCATACAAATTGATGTGATGATTGATTGTATTAAGAAGTTTTGTGAGCGTTCAGGGCAAAGGATGAACAGAGGTAAAACTAAGATTTGTTTCTCTAAAAATGTACACTCCTCAAGGGCCTTATCGATGAGTCAACAAATGGGAGTGGGGCTCACTTCTGATTTAGGCAAATACCTCGGTATTCCTCTATTTCATGGCAGAGCTTCTTATAATCTCTTTTCTCCTATTTTAGAAAAGACAAGAAAGAAATTGTCAGGATGGAAAAGAAATTCTCTTAATATGGCGGGTCGAACCATTCTGATCAAATCAGTTATTTCTGC
>JBAGKO010000017.1:9108739-9122082 GCA_037177275.1 Acacia concinna
TCCTATTCATCTCACTTGTTCAGCAACTCTTTAAACAGTAAGTTACAGCCAGTGGCCTAGTGCTAACAGTGGGTGTATGAGAGTTTTCTTTCTATGAAAGTAAGTTATAAATAAGTCTTTTGGAGAGAAATGTAGCAAATGTTGAACTTAATTAGTGGATCCGTCCTGGGCGAATGATTACTGTTAAAGGGGTAGGCAGCAGCAGGATAGTCAGAAACGTTTTGTATCTGAAAACTAGTGGTGGATAATTAACAAGAGGAAACTTGTGGTCACAAAACTTATTTAAATCCCTGTTTGTTCAATATTCAGTCTTCTTTTCAGGTGTCGATGAAAAGCACAATCCATTAACCACGTTCATCAGATGCACAAACAACAAGTACACTGCAAGAAAAGCTTTTATTTATAAGCTCGGCTTTGTTGAAGGTTTATTATGTGGTTTGAAATGTGTAGATATTCCGAGTGAGAGGGATGAATTTAGTAATTTCATCTGGTCGCCCGTCATTAAAAGAGAAAATTTTTTCACTGGTATTGGTTGGATAAACTTTAATTGGAGCAAAACAGTAATAATCCTGTTTAAAATATTAAAAAGAATACTAGTAAAAATAAAATGATGAAGTTATTATTTTTTGTTAAAACCGTGATACAAAAAAAGAACAAATTTTCTCACCCGATGACCAGAATTTAATTTAGCTATTCAGGGTAAGGTGGAAAATGAATAGATGTCATAGTTTCTTTTGGATAGGCACATGCATCTTAAACTCACATAATTTCAGAAAAAAACAAATTTATAGTTGAAAATTACAACATAAAACACAAAGCAACGAATTAATTCGCGTATAATGGAGTACAGAGTGCTTTCACTTATGAAATATGGAATTGGTTTTGTCATCCACCTTTAGTGGCCTTATTTATATACCAATGCTCATGCAACTCCAACTCATCCCCCACTGCCCCCTGCATCAGCATCAGGCGATTCTTTCTTTCTCCAAGAACAATTGAACTTAGTTCTGGAAATTAAAAAGAAAAGGCTATGGATTTCTGGAAACTCTTTATTGTTGCACTAATGCCTGTGCTCAAGTTCCTCTGTGGTACTGCCCTTGGAGCTTTCATTGCACTTGATCGCTTTGGTATACTTAAGGACTCTTCCAGGAAGCCCTTGAATTCTGTAAGTTCCATTTCTCTCTCTCTCTATCTATGCTCAAATTCACTTTAAACAACAAACCCAAGTTGGTATCTTTATTACTTACCACTTAAGCTAACCCTTAAAATTTCTATCTGATTATCACTTTGCTTTATGGAAATTGAAAGAAGGATGTGAAAGACATGCAACATGTGTTGTTTCTCTCTTCTTCATTCCTTTGTTTTGCTTTTTGAGCAAGAGTGAAGGGTAGAAAACCCATGATATCCTCGATATCACAAGTGATAATCCATACTCAGTTTCGGCTACATTTTGCTGGTACAAAGATACACGAGTCTCATATTCTGCTATCTATGAAGATAAAAGTGACTGCCGTGATCTATTTTATTGCCTGGGAATAGTTAGACAAATTATTGCTCGCAACTAAACATGTTATGAATTGCTAACGACTCTTTGCTTTGTTATCATAGTTCTTGCCCGTTAGAGTTACTACTAACCCAGGACTTGTTCTGTACAGATGGTATATTATGTATTCATTCCAGCTCTTCTTTCCAGCAGCCTTGCAAAAACGTTAACATTAAGGAGCCTGATTATACTGTAAGATTGTCCATATGATAGGAACCCTTGGCCCTTGCTGGTTTACCACAGAAGGAACCGTAGGGATTAGGAACTTTGTCTTTTATTATTATATTATTGTTTAATGGGTAGTTATTCACAAGTTGATATAGGATGGCAATTATGTCAGTTATTTGTTTCTAATTATCCTTTCATGGTCAGTTATGATTTCTGTAAGTCTACATATACTCATTTGTAAGACCTATTCAGACATGAAGAAATTATTCAGTAAACTTGTCTTGTCCTAGAGTTTTCAGATTCTGAACTCTAGTATTACTTTTTCTTATTTTGCTATTCATGACTTATCACCATCACTACTATCTGCATTTTTTTTTCTAGCTACTACCTCTGGATTTTAATATAAGATCTCATACGTTTTACTGGAGGTGGTATAACATTCATTTTATACTCTTAACATTCAAAATTTGGTTACCATACATTATTTCATGAATTATATAGGTGGTTCCTGCCCATAAATCTTCTTCTCTCTTTTACCGTTGGGACAGCATTTGGGTGGTTAGTTGTTAAAATAACTAGGACTCCTCATCATCTTCAAGGCCTTGTGTTGGGGAGCTGTAGTGCAGGCAGGTTCACTTATTGATTTGCCATTGTGACTTAAACAATTCCATCAACTTCACATAGATCAAGGCAATGTTGAACTTGGGATGAAAATAACTTTTCTTTGGCTCTTGTGGTCTGAACTGATCAGGAAGTGTGGGAGCATTGCCTCTTATCATTGTTCCAGCTATCTGTAAAGAAAGCAATGGTGCTTTTGGAGATGTTGAAAATTGTTCCAGAAATGGGCTGACTTATGCTTCTCTTTCATTGGCAGTATGATACTCAATCTTGAGAGCGTTTGGAAATTTTAAAAATGCTTATTCTTTTTTTTTCTTTCAAGTCTCTCATGTTTTTGTTTCTCAGATAGGAGCAATTTATATTTGGTGCTATGTATACAACATTGTGAGAGCATACATGTGCGAGAGTTCCAATGTGAACAGAGTTGATGGTTCCACAGAAGCTTCAGTATCTGCAACAGAAGGAGATGTAGAAAACTTTTCAACTTATTCCACAGGACAATTGGTCACTGTAGAGAAGAAGTCACCGGAAACTGATCAGGTGGGTCAACTTGAAATTATATGTACAGACGGAGAAGCAAAGGTTATTCTGTGGTCTGATAAAATTAGTCTAATAGAACTAGCCAATGAAATGTCAAATACAAGTCTTGAGATAAATTAAAATTATGGGAGAATTACATTGAGGTCCCAATTAAAGAAATTAATATCAGAAAGGCCCTCATTGACAAGTGATGAGCTATTATTGACAAATTGAGGAGCTAGCTGAGACTTATCAAAAAATTAATTTCTTTACTTAAGACCTCAATGTAATTCTCTCTAAAATTATTCGTTTGTGACTTCAGTGTCATCTATCACCTGCCTTGCCCTATATCACATCAATACATGGTTTTATCTATTTGGTAAACTTTTCTATTATGTTGTTGTAATTGAATGAAACAAAGAGAATGATCTATAGTTTTTCAGTAAAATTTTCGTAGTAGCTTCGTTAGACCATATATCTTTCTCATGACATATCTGCATAATACTTTGTCCAGTGCCAAAGAATAAGGGATGCTACAATTAAAATACTATAGGATGAGGAGTTTGGATTCTGTATATAGTAAAGTCTGTACAATGATTTTAAAGTGAGCAAAAGATAAAAGAGAAAAGAGAAAAGGAGAGAATAAAAAGTGAAGAACTGGAGTGAACCAGAGAAATTTTATGCAATTAACAATATAGAGGATCCAAATTAGGATAGGAGTGAGAAAAGTTCCCCCTTTATTTTTAGATGTTAAAAGCATTTGGTCGTGGGAATTTTTGTCTCCCAATTGTGTCATTCTTTCTTGTATTTTTTTCAGATATAACAAAAAATTGATTGTAATATTCTTTATCTTAAATTTTATAATGCGTTGCAGGTACCAGAAAAAGTAAAGATAATGAAACAGTTGAAAATGATAACTAAAAAAATCAACCTGAAGGCATTATTTCAACCTTCAACAACTGCATCAGTACGCCAAAAATTGTCTTATTTCCTCTCATAATCTTTTTGCCCCCACCACTTCATTCAAAATACATGGAAACCTTGTTAGTTTCTCTAACGAGTTAACTCTCTTCTCTTTTGGTTTTTTATAGATTGTTGGTATGGTACTTGGTATCGTTACTCCTTTTAGAAAGTTATTAATAGGTGATAATGCTCCCCTCCATGTAGTTCAAGACTCTGCTTCCATGATTGGGTAAAGCATGTTTATTCCTTCTTGTTGACCTTGCTTTAATATAAATAAGCAAGGTTTTTCCCCCCCTTTAAGTTTAATACCATTGTTGGTCTTCATAGTTTAATTGAATTATGATTTTTTCCCCAAATAATTTGTTTTGATTTCTATAGTTTCATAAAGACCTGATTTAAGTAGAAGTATAGGGATCAAAACCAAAACTTATCAAAAGTATCGGGAGTAGTTGTTAAACTAAATATTTATGAAACTAAAAGGACCAAAATCTATGATTTGAAACAACAGAAACCAAAACTGATCAAACTACAAGGACTAACAATGATATTAATCCTTTTTCTACTTTTTCATGTAATTCAAGATTCTGTGATGTTGCTCATGCATTAATTCTGTTTTATGTACTGGTTTCCTAGTGATGCAGCAATTCCTGTGATAACCTTGTTAATTGGGGCGAACCTTCTCAAGGGTAACCAATCATTAAGATGAATTATTTCATTTGGGGTTAAGTTCAGTTCAGCAGGCAATTTTATGACTAAGAACTAACACAAGAGGTGGATTTTTTTCTTTCTTTCCAGGATTAAAAGGGTCAAGCATGAGGATTTCAGTGATTGTTGGTATCATAATGGTTCGGTTCATTGCATTGCCAGCAGTAGGTGTAGGCATTGTTAAAGGTGCTCTCCATTTTGGGTGGCTCCATCCTGATCCATTGTATCAGTTTGTTTTACTGCTTCAATTCACTCTTCCACCTGCAACTACCATGAGTAAATACTCCTCTCCTTAATATAAGACTCACTTTGCATTCTCATCAGATAAAATTTCCGTTTCAATCCTAATTGAACCATTTGTTGTTTAGGTTATTGTTTGGATAAAGTAATAAAGTGAGGGTTTTGCAGGTACAATCACACAATTATTTGGGGTTGGTGTAGGAGAGTGCTCTGTTATCATGTTAGCAACTTATTCCTGTGCTGCAGTTTCAGTCACTCTGTGGTGCACATTCTTCATGTGGCTTCTTCTCTGATACTTTCTGAAGCTTCAAGCAATGCATATGAACATACTCATCCTTGTTACTTCACTTCCTAGTTTGTGCAGTTTGAGAAGATAGTGTTACTCTTGTGTCTGTTTGGTTGGACTAATTTAGTTGGCCTATATTTATGTACTCCCTCCGGTTCTAATTGTAAGGAATTGTTGACTTTTTTAAAGAATTCTAAAAAAAGTTTAAGAAAGCTAATTACATTATTTAATCATATCATATACGGTGTTTTATTACATTATTTGTTAATTCATAAGTCAAACAACATAATTTGAAGAGAAACGACAAATTTTAATGTTTTAAAGTAATGTAATTAGTTTTATTAGGATTTTCTTAAAATTTTTTTAAAAAGTGAACAAACTCTTATAATTAAAACCGGATAGAGTATATATTAAAGAAAAGTTTAGTTATAGCTATTGATTAGTTGGCTATAGCTGTTATTATTATTATTGACTCTCTACGTTTGTAGTTAAGAATTTTGCATAAACAGTTTTCTGATATTAGTATGGTAGTTCAATTTTTTATGTTATGATACTGGCAATTTGAGTTTTGGAAACTTGGAGGATGTGATCTTCATAAAATAATAAGAATATCATAATTTCTATTTTCTACTTAGATTCCTGTGTCTCTTGTGAAGACTAGGTTAGAATTCAACAACAACAAATATATATTTGAAGTTTAATTACTTTGTCTATATTTTTCAAGGTTTTCAAACTCATAGCGGACACTATGAATAGGTCGGTGTACTGGGTCAATGGTTATTGGATTAGATCGGAGTCAATCTGACGTCAGATTGGTGAGAATAAAAATAAAAAATAAACTTCAATTCTCATCATAGTATCATACTATCCAAAATCAATTTAATACTTTAAATTAATAATAAATAATTATATACTTATAAACCATTCTTTATTTTTTTTTGATATATCGAATAATATTATAATCAATAAGCATAAGTATTTTTCTTATTTTTTTTGGCTAATTATCAAAATAGATAGACAACAACAAAAATTTTTACTTACAATTCTTTAATCATTAAACAAATAATCATTACAATAAAAATTATTATTAAATTTGACTAATATTACTATCTACAACATATAATACTCCCTCCGTTCTTAAATATAAGACCCATTTTTGTGACACAAAATTATGTCTTATATTTAAGAACAGAGATAGTATATACTTAAAAAAATAAAATTGCAAATCGGGTTACCCCAACAACCCATTTGGGTTAATCGGGTCACACCACAGCTCAAGTTAGTGACCAACTTAAACCGATTTCATGGCTAAGCCTCCAGTTCCCCAACTGATCCAATCAATTTGGTCTGAATTTGATAACTTGAATATTTTTCATCCACGAAGATGAACTCAAGCATGTAGTAGTTGAGTTAAAACATAAAAAGAAGGGGTAGAGTATGGATGATGACCCGATAGATAGTAACCTGAGATGCCAGAATAGAATCATGGAATATTATGCTTTTAACATATAGTCTATTTATCTCACTTAAGCAAATCTTTAAAAAAGCAAAGTAATATTTAGGGATAAATAAATCAAATGTGAAACTAAATTAGTGGATGCCATGTGGGTGAGAATATATATACATATGATTGATTACCTGACAATAAAGGTAAGGTCAGAATCCGTTTGTTCTTTAAAGTTTAAAACATGCGGTACATAATTAACAAGAGCAGAGCAAAGTTGCTGACGTTAATCCATTTATTTTAATCCTTCTCTTCTTTCTTCAATTTTCAGTTTTTGCTTGGAAAAACCCAAATAAATACCGTTTGAATTTGTAAATTCCATTTTACTTATTCAAAACTTAACAATGCCGGTCATAAGTACCAAAAAGGGATTTTAACATATATGTTTGTCATTTTAAAAAATTACCCCTCACATATATTTTTTCTTTTTTTAAAAAAGTTTCAAGCCACTTGCTGGCTGCCCACCAATGTTGGACTTTTGGAGCGTAATCCTCAGCTGTGACTGAGGTCCATTAATTTAAATTAAATTAATCAGTTCCTGATAAATCACTTTTGAGAAGCAAGAATAATTAATTAAAATAAAAACCTAGAAAATGAAAGCCCATCATTTCCTTTTGAATCTTACGTATATATATAACTCAAACGGCTTTTGCTGTCTGACTCCGATCCGCAAGATCCAATTTCCAATATTGTAGCTCTCCCGTCATTGCTGGGTTATGGCGCTTTCCATATTCTATTCTATTTGCATTCCTCAACATTTATTATTATGATCTTCTCTGTTATTTTATACTAAACCCATTTAATTTATTTTAGAAAGATTAAAGAAGCTAGATATATTACTTAATCATATCACATGATGATTGTTATTAGATTATAGGGATAAGGGGTAAAATTGTCTTAAAAGTTTTTACTGAGAGGCAATTTTGCCATAAACTATTATCTTCGTTAATTTTAATTATTAGTGGACCAAATATACTAAACTAACAGTATACATGTTGTCCACTTTATTTTTATAAAAAGTGAAAATATGCTTCAAAGGTTCATTTGTCATATAATTCATTTTTTTAAAAGTTATATTTAAAACTTTTCAATTAAATTTTCATCTTAACAAAAATAAAATAAATTACATGTGAATTGTTAACTTAGTATATTTGGTCAACTAACAATTAAAATTAACCGAGATAACAGCCGAGTGCAAAATTGCTCCATTGAAAACTTACAGGATAAAATTGTCACTCAGTAAAAACTTTTAAGATAATTTTATCCCTTATATATCTCTAAATTGTGTATTAGTTCCTAAGTCACAAAAATTAATTTTTTAAAAAATAAATAAATATAAATACTCTAAAACAATTTATTTAATTTCCTTCCCATTAAAAAAAAAAAAACTTTTGCTTGTATAATGTACAAGAGGTAGTAGCATTAATTGGGGGACTTTGCGTCGTTTGTCGTTTTTTAAGAGATGGACTATACATACATTGTCTTCCATCCTTTTCTTCTCCATTCCCTCGTATCCTCGCTGCTTGTCTGTATGCCCCGTGTTAATTATGTTATATACATAATTTTTTTTAAAGAATATTCACGCTAATTATTAAATTAAATTAAAGTACATTAAGGTCAAGAAGCCATTCAATATTTTAGACTTTTTTTCCCCCTAAAATCGAATATGCTTTCACAAGTGCGTTGCTGCTGCACTTTGAAGATTTTTATTTTTTAAGTTGGCGTAATGTTCACAAATCACACTAATTAATTATAAGTTATATATAACACAACTCCCTTTTGTTTTTAAAATGTCCCGCAATATAATCATTCTTAACAAACTTGTAAGTTAACTAGATATTCAAACTTACGGTTTTTCTAATTGTATGTTGTAAAATGGTGTCATCTCACTCTTCAACTCATGTTTTGTAAAAAAACTCAATTAATCTTGCAAGCTCACACAACTGAGTTCACATTTTTGCCTCGTTAATCAACCACATTTATTGACCACAACTGTATTTTGTAATTTCTACAAAATAATTTTTTACTTTTTTTAAAGGACATACATGAAGAAAAATTAGAAAAACCACATTGTCTGGCAGAAGAAAATGAAAACTATACATTTTGTTTATCGATGTTCCACGTGCACGATTAAAAACGAAAGGTGATTTAATAGTAGCATCTTATTTCGTATAGTGCAAGAAGCTTTTGCTGTCTCCTCGGTGCATCTTCCACAACCATCATTTTAACATTCTTTGAAAGATCGTTTCAGCATTCTTATGTATACAGTAGCATATATTAAAGACCAAAAAAAAAGAAAAAGAAAAAGGAATGAGATCCATTACCAATAACTGGCTATATCAGCTAGCGTAGTGCTCTACTATTATCATCTTATTCGGTTCTTGCTTGTTATTGCATTTGATGTCATTCCCACTTTTGTTAACGCAAGTACAGAGAACAGAGCATCAGGTGATAGCTCCTTCTTCGTTATTTCCTTTTTCCACTCTCTCATCTTCCATTCCCTTCTTTCTTCTTTCTCTCCTCTGCACGTAACTTTTAGTCAAACCATAATTCTCCAACTTTTGACGTTTGAGATTTCTTTTTGTCAGGTTGTTTAGTTTTCTTGTATCCCACTAGTTACTGGTCCTGATGAGATATACAAATACAGGCATGCATGCATATGCATGACCATACACAACACAATATGCTTCTGAAGAACCATATATACACTCGTGTTTCTTGTCTCAGGCCAAAAGGATGTTCAATTTTATAAATTTGTGTTAAATAACGAGACGGAGAAAGAAAGACATTTTCATTTTCCTTGTTTGACACCATGGAGTTCTGGGGACTCTTCGTCACTGCCTTAATGCCAGTCCTGAAGATGCTCATTATCACTGCTCTTGGCACTCTTCTAGCTTTTAATCGATTCGATCTACTCAACAAGGACGCTAGGATGCACCTCAATAATGTACGTTTGAACCTTGTTTTTAGTTTAAAGGGCCATATAGGTCTGCAAAGTATATCTGGTATTGCTATAGCTATGATTGCTAAAGAGTTACAAGAAAACAACAATTTATTAGTTTGATGGTTTATTAATATTATCACCTGTCCTCCAAATTTAAGAATAAAGAAGAAATATGCATAATTTGCTTTTCTTTTCTCTCTGTTTTTTTACAGATGGCATATTATGTCTTCCTTCCTGCTCTTTCTATGAGCATCCTCGCTGAAGCCATTACATTTAAGAGCCTACTTATGCTGTATGTTTCTTTCTTTCTTTATTTCTGCTCCATTCTTTTTTTTTTTTTAAGTGGCAAGTTTAATTTATTAACTTTTTTGCTTTCACTTGACTCTGTAGGTGGTTCATGCCAGTAAATGTACTTTTGACTTTTATTGTTGGTTCTGCTCTTGGATGGTTACTTATTAAAGTAACAAGAGTTCCTCTTCATTTGCATGGCCTTGTATTGGGATGCTGTGCAGCAGGCGAGTTTCCTTATATGTTGGATGTTGCTTTTTTCTAATAATCTTATTATGCATAATTAGTTAATTTGATACAATAATCAGAGTCTTAATCATAATTTCCTAAATGCCTAATCACAAAATTCATCACAAAATGGAAAGGATCAGACTTTAAACACTTTGGCTATGGAGGTATTGTCGATCATATCAAGTGCCCTTTTAACTCATTGTCAACGACTTGCAAGGAATAAATTGTTAGAGACTAAGGGGGTGCCATTTTAACTTCCCTTTCATAGATGCAAGTGTAAAATCACTTAAAATAAGCTGATCCAAACTTACGCCTATTTTGAGTTGCATGTTAACAGGAAATTTGGGAAACACATTTCTTATATTAGTTCCAGCTTTATGTAAAGAAAGAAGCAGACCTTTTGGAGATGAGGATACCTGTAACAGAAATGGACTCGCATATTCTTCTCTCTCTATGGCGGTAAGGCATTTCTTTAAAAAAAAATTGGGAAAATAAACATGTTCATCAAAATGAAATCTTCAGAACCCCTAAACCAATATGATATTTTTGTTTTGGTCTTACTGATTTTGACCTTTTCAGCTAGGAAACATTTACACATGGACTTATGTCTACAACCTTGTCCGTGTATCTTCATACAATAATTCCAAAGCAAATGAAGTTGATGATTTTCCAATGAATCCAGAATCTCTACCTACAACCAATCCCGAGAACAATTCAACATGTCCAGCTGGACCATTAGTGTCTGCAGAGAATATCTCACATACAAAAGACTGTGCCAATGGACTTGACATAGAGGCTGTAAGACCTGAGGGAATAGCAAAGGTTTTTCTACAGTCATTTATAATTTAAAGCAATATGTTCATCCTACTATAGTGTGTGTATTTATATTTTTTTACATAGGCATGAAAATTTTGACCTTACATTTTTTTCGGAGTTCGCAGGTAACAAAACATGGAAAGGTAAAGAAGATGCTAGAAATATTAGGAAAAAAGATCAATATTCAGGCCCTATTAGCACCTGCAACAATTGGATCTGTAAGACACAAAGACTTCGTTTACCATGCCTTATTATTATTTGTTAGCAAGGATACTCTCTCACCCTTTTTCCATGTGTAGATCATTGGCTTAATAATCGGCGTAATCCCTCTATTTCAAAAGGCATTAGTTGGTGAAAATGCTCCTCTTCATATAATTGAAGACTCTATATCCATGCTGGGGTGTGTAGGATTTTCTATTATAGCTTGATCATGCTCAACAAAACAGTGGAACTCAACTATTTTTCTTTTCTTTCTGATGTGCAGTGATGCATCTGTTCCTGCTATAACCTTGTTAGTTGGGGCAAATCTTGCAAGTGGTAATTATGAACATGAGCTTTTAAGCGTACAGTTTCCATTTTGTTAGGTATTGATTTCACTTAAGACATTTCCTTATGAAAATAAACAGACTTTAATGACAAATGCTGGATTTTCTATAGGTTTGAAAGAATCAACTATGCAATTTCCAGTTATTATAGGGATCATTATTGTTAGATATATTGCCTTACCGGCATTCGGCGTAGGCATTCTCAAAGGTGCAATCCATATAGGCTTGATCCCCCAAAACCCATTGTATCGGTTTGTGTTACTGCTTCAATATGCTGTTCCACCTGCAGTAACCATAAGTAAGTTAACATTTTTTCTAATGATTCAATTTTTGTTTTCATAAGCCATAGACTTCATATAATGGCTTTTTGTTAAGAGAAGAGAGTGGATTATATTTACCTTTGTGTTTACTTGTATGATTAGGTACAATAACTCAATTATTTGGGGCTGGTGTGGTAGAATGCTCAGTTGTGATGCTGGCAACTTATACCTGTGCTTCTGCTGCGCTTACTCTGTGGTCCACATTTTTCATATGGCTTGTACTATAGCAGAGCATATTTTCTAGAGTCTCAAGAGATCTCAACATAGGAACTTAGGAAGATGGAATATGTACTATTGCACCAAAGTAGTGCAATAATTACTCTATAGTCGAACTAATGGATGATTACACCAACATGTTGTTCATCATTATGATAATTCATATGTTGTTGTGAATTTCGTGGCCATCACTGATTCACTACTGGCTTTGTAATGGATATTTCAGTCCACTACAAAGAGTTTGTTTGGAATTACACTTTGAGAAAAGCTCAAATTGAACCCTTTTTTAATTTGATAAACAAACACCCCATTGAGTCACTGACTTGAAGTTAGAAAGATCCAATCGGTGACCTCACATAGTTGCAGAAGTTTTCACGTGCTGCCAGACCATGATTGGTAGCTCAAATGGACTTTGTTTTTTAATTGGTAGCTCAGTTCAGCAGGTAATTTAATCAATGAGTAAGAACTCAGACATTTCGGGTGTGTGTGTGTGTGTGTGTTTTTTTTTTTCCCCTTTCGAGATTAAAAGGGTCAGGCATGAGGATTTCAGTTATTGTTGGTATCATAATGGTTCAGTTCATTGCACTTCCAGCAGAAGGCGTAGGCATTGTTAAAGGTGCAGTCCATTTTGGGCGGCTCCATCCTGATCCTTTAGAGCATTTTGTCTTACTGCTTCAATTCTCTCTTCCACCTGCAATTACCATTAGTAAATACTCCTCTGGATCTTTATATAAGACCCACTTTGCTTTCTTATCAGAATATATCCGATAACCTATACGTTTCAATAACCCTTGGGTGCACATTTTTCATGTGGCTTCTTAATTCTCTGATGCTTTCTGAACATTCAAACAATGCACATGAAAATCCTCATCCTTGGGATGATGTTTACTTGTTGGACTGATAAAGTTAGTCTTTGACTGTTATTAGTATTACTATTGACTCTATGGGTGTATTTGGCATATCAATATTGGGCCATTATCGGATGTTAGGAGCAAAAAGAACTTATCAAACTGGATTTTTTTATTATTATAGTGTTTGGGAAAAAATAAATGGACAGAACTTATTTCTGTTAACGGTCTTATAGGAATAAGCTCTGAAATGTTACTTATTTCTGACTTATATCCGTTGGAAGCAATTAATGCCACAACTCTTCTTATCAGCTCACTGTCTCTGCCAGCAGCTGATGCACCGGGCCACACCTTCTGGACGACACCCATCGTACTTGCTTCCTCCCAGTTGGTTCATTTCTTGCCTAATATAGAATTCATATCGAAGCAGCAACCCTCTGTTCAGCAGCAAGCATTCTAACGAGTTTGCAGTCTCTTAGCAAATAATAATTTATATACATTTTAATCATTTGATTTTATTATTAATTATATATTTTTAACTTTTATTCTTAAATTTTATTAAAATTAATTTTTCTTTTTTCTGATATGA
>JBAGKO010000017.1:9193952-9221847 GCA_037177275.1 Acacia concinna
CCCAAGCAGCAGTATTCCCATAGCCCATAGAACCATAACCAGAGGGAGCTTGAGCAGGCCACGAACTCCTTGGGCCAACTGGCGGGCCGCCAGCATAAGCAGCATTAGGGATGTTGGGATTCCCAAAGGTTGCACCAGCAGGTCCACCATACCCAGCACTTGCACCACCATAACTTCCATATCCGGCATAACCCATGCCATTATTAGCAGGACCATAACCATACCCAGGAGCACTATATCCAGAAGAACCATATGGTGGAAATCCACCCCCCGCACTTTGAGGCTGCACGTACCTACCAGAATCCATCCGGCCATCATATGAATTTTGGTTGCCACCAGATGCCCCGTATCCCTGATAACCACTGCCACCTCCCCCTACGCCACCCATACGGCCACTTGCACCGGGATTAGCATCCTTTGGAAGTGCACGCTTCACTTCTACTTGCTTACCATTTAAATCATGGAATGGCTTGTGCAAAACCCTGTCAACTGCATCTTCACTGTCAAAGGATATAAATCCAAATCCACGTGGCCGTCCGGTATTTTGGTCATACATTACTACTACATCAGTAACATGACCATAGGCCTCAAAATACTGACGAAACTTCTCTTCAGTCAATGTAGGAGGCAACCCTCCAACAAATATCTTTTTGGTCCTCATATTTCCACCATTTCCAGAATTTCTGTAAGAGTTGGGATTTCCAGCACGGGAAGTGCCTGAAATTTGTTGATCCTCTCTGGAGAGGGCCTTCTTGGCATCCACCTGGAAATTAAAGAAGTCAGAAACAAAATCTATAAATGATGCTCAGAAAATCTTGAACAGGAAAAAAGTTTAACATCCAGGAGTCCAAGAGAAAAAAAGAAAAGAAAAGGACAATCAAAGAACTACTACAGGCCAACATTTAGGACCGAAGGTAATATTTCCCATCCAATGAATGAACCAAATAACTATAGTTTACTTATCGAATAACTAAACAACCGTCCACCTGGGTGGTGAACAGACAGACGTACTTCATAATTCAAGTAATCTTTAATCCAGAAGCAGTGGTTGATTAACCACTTTCTACTAGCTAAACTACGTAACCTCAAATATGAGTTTGCAATTATCATTAGTATTCTGCGCAGCACTCACCCCAACCTCCAAAGTGTTCTCTCAGGCCCGTTTCATTATAGATATTCAGCCATTAATTAGACCAGTGATTATTACAAGTACAGGGGTGACCCGTTTGAGATGGCGTTAAAAAAAATACTGTCAACTACAGAGAACAAATAAACACATAGATTAAAATCTACACTTAAAATACACTATGAAATTATCACTGAACAGACAAAACTAAGGATAAAATGCCATCCACAAACAACATAAGTTTAGTACCAGCAGCAGCAATTAACATGGTAAAAGTTTACCACAGCCGCAAAACAAACAAACCCACAATAAGGGCGCCAATTTAGAGAAAATTGATAAATTGATTTTAGCTATCAAGAGGATTAGAGTAACAAGAGGTGAAACAAATAGATATATTGCACAAAGAGAAAATGGAGGGATAATCCTTCCACTCACCGTTCTTCCATCGATTACGTGCTTCTCCTCGAGAACCCTATCGAGAATCGAAGGATCTGCGAACACAACGAATCCAAAGCCTCTGGGCTTCCCAGTGCTCTTCTCTCTCATAACGGAGGCGTGCAAAACATCACCGTAGTTGCTGAAATGATCTTTGAGCTTGTCCTCCGACGTCTCCCACGATATCCCACCAATAAAGAGCTTCCCTTGATCCGAATCCATTTCGCTCTCGCTCACCCTCTGAATGCTCTCCACCCTCTTTCTCTATATGCAAGCTGATTTCTGAAGAAATTAATCGCAGGAATTTTGTGAAGATTTTGGTTTTGGAATAGAGAGGGTTTGTGCGGCCGACTCGGCGAGAGTGAGAGTGAGAGCGGGGGAGCGAAGTTGCGAGATGGGTGAATGCCCATCCTTTGACAATAAGAAGTATTCGATTTTGACGGATAAGATTCGTCAGCCTGCCCGAGAGATTGTGGAAAATAGACGGATCTGATTTGATGTGGCATTCTTCCACCTCTTTGCTATAAATACATTGGACAAATGGATTCGTAGAAATTAGGATTAAAAATAAAATACTACTTAATTTTAAAATTTTAAATAAATAATTTTTTAAAGAAAAAAAAACGTGTTGTTAATTAATACTTCCTATAGCCTAACAATAAAATTCAATTAGCTTTTTTTAAAGAATCCTAAAAAAATTAATTATATTATTTTAAAACTTTAAAATTTATTTTTTTTTTCAAATTATTTTATTTGACTTATAAAGTAATATATAATATAATAAAACATAATATATGATATGATTAAATAATTTAATTTACTTCTTTAAATTCTTTAAAAAATAGTTAACTAAGTCTTATAATTAAAACTGGATAGAGTATAAAAGTTCAATTAATCCCTATACTCTAATAAGTAACAAGATTAATTAATGATTTTAAAGTTCAAATAATATCTTTTAAAAATTACCAAAACAACAAGATAATAATTAACTGCATAAAAGTTACAATCTTCTTTTAAATCCAAAAATTCTTTGGGGAAGACTAATCGCAACACTTTCAAATCATGGGGGGAGGTTGAAAACTCAGCCGATTCAATCAAAAATATCAAATGAGACTTTTTGTAATTTACTCCCCCGCCAGTCAAGCCCAACATATATTATGAAGGAAGTGCACATGAATGAGCCAAGATCTTGGGTGGATAATAGTTTATGCGTGAGTCAAACAGATAATTAGAAATTTTCCCATCATCTATTCTGTTTCCATAATATTTATCAAACACTATTAACTACTATCGGGTTCTTTGGTAGAAACATGTGCAACAGATGTCTGAAAGACCCCCAATCATGGGATGTCAAGCAACACATTTATCGCACTCTGAACCTGATAGCAAAATTATAAAACCATGAATAAGCTCTCTCACCGGGGAAAACCAAAAAAGGCAGCAACAAATCAAAGGAATGAGGTAAATCCTACTCAAGAAATCTTCTACGTCTCTATCCCGAGTCATTATCACAGTCAAACATCAAAACAGAATTTACGTCAGAAACAATTAGCCTTTTAGCAATCCACTTTCATTAGAAACTTGGCCAACGCTAGCATGAGTAAGAAGCCTCTAAAGTCTTCTACCAAAAAAACCACAAGTTAAAATATGGACTATCAATTAGCTGGCCACCTAATTTTCAGGACAAAATTTTTGAACAAGCCATGGCTAACTGCTTTAGTCAACGTACCAAGAGCCATCCACCTCACTTTCTGTCAAACACCACAAACCAGACGGTAGGTTAAGAATTTTATCATACTTGTACAAGCCTGGAATCTCCAAGTGTGAAGCTGCTTTGTCCCAGAAAAACACAATTTGACTGAACAACGTTCATAGCATGCTGATCAACCCCTGACCAAGCCAATTATGAAGTTCGTGTTCAGCCATAAGTGGACACTTGGCTCCACTTCAGTACTCGTGCACCTCTCCTCCTGTACAACATAAGTGCAAATACGGGGGAAATGATTATGCCATCTTCAAAGTTTCGACTACCACTACCATTATCTCTACCCATTACGAACTGATCAACCCAGGTGTCCAATGCTATCAGTAAATACCTTGACTAATCTCCGTATTTCTACTTGTCAAAACAATTGAAGCATTAGTCTACACGAGAATTTCCTGCCTCCTGACCGTAGTCAATAAGGGGTACACTAAGTAGAATAAAACCAAATATGGAAGCATGATGATGACAACAGAAATATAATTAAATGCATCAAATCAATTAATAAAGTGATCCTATTGTCATAACAAGACACCAGTCATTATCACTACCCAACATATACCTTGAGTACATCTTTCTACTTCAATTTAAGATTTATTATCATAATTAGTCAAAAGGGGAGACATAAAAAGATTATAAACAGAATGAAAGCACAAGATCATCAAAACACAGATAAGTAACAGCATAGAACAAAAATATAAGGTGCAATCAGCTGCCAAAGGTGAAATACTACAGTAACTGAATTCCCAATCAACAAAAACAAAATCATAAGCAAGAAATATTTAAAGCTACACGCATTAGCAAATATTAAATAGAAAGGCGAACCTAGTATCTCTTGAAAAACACTACTTATTATAGACTAAGGAAACAGAACGGCAAACTACTGGAATTCAAGCAACCCAACCAGTCCCAAAGTGTATTGACATCAAGCTTGGGCTACTCAATTACTGCCGAGGAGAAGAATTCATGGTGACCTCATAATTTAAGATTTGAAGTGGGGTAAGAGAGATGAAATTCAATGATTCGGTTGAAACTCTGTCTGTCAAAATTACTGCTGTTGAGCATGCCGTGTCTGGGCACCACCATAGCTGCTGCCATAACCAACTTGCCCGCCATGAGGACCATTTACCTGAGGAGTCCCATAATTTCCAGATGGTTGCACAGGTTCGGATCTCCATGAAGCATTTCCATATCCTGAATTTCCATTTGCATCACCATAGCCACTTCCATTGTAGTTGCCACCACTCCCTTGTGATTCATTTCCACCTGGACCACTGGCATAGCTGTTTGGTGCACTTGCAGAACGCCCGCCCACAGCACCATATACACCAGGGTTCCCATAAGAACTATCACTTCCACCATACCCATAACCATACCCTTGAGTCCCATAACCAGAAGCTCCACTGGGTGATTGACCTGCAGGTGCTGAACCAGGGCCGCTGCCGACACCAGGAGCACCCCAAGCAGCAGTATTCCCATAGCCCATAGAACCATAACCAGAGGGAGCTTGAGCAGGCCACGAACTCCTTGGGCCACCAGGCGGGCCACCAGCATAAGCAGCATTAGGGATGTTGGGATTCCCATATGCTGCACCAGCAGGTCCACCGTACCCAGTGCCAGCGCCACCAAAGCTTCCATATCCGGCATAACCCATGCCATTATTAGCAGGACCATAACCGTACCCAGGAGCACTATATCCAGAAGAACCATACGGTGGAAATCCACCCCCAGCACTTTGAGACTGCATGTACCTACCAGAATCCATCCGGCCATCATATGCATTTTGATTGCCACCAGATGCCCCGTACCCCTGATAACCACTGCCACCTCCCCCTCCACCGCCCATACGGCCACTTGCACCCGGATTAGCATCCTTTGGAAGTGCACGCTTCACTTCTACCTGCTTACCATTTAAATCGTGAAATGCCTTATGCAAAACCCTATCAACGGCATCTTCACTGTCAAATGAAATAAACCCAAATCCACGTGGTCGTCCAGTATTCTGGTCATACATGACTACTACATCAGTAACATGACCATAAGTCTCAAAATACTCACGAAACTCCTCTTCAGTCAAGGTAGGAGGCAACCCTCCAACAAATATCTTTTTGGTCCTCATATTTCCTCCATTTCCAGAATTTCTATAAGAGTTGGGATTTCCAGCACGGGAAGTGCCTGAAATTTGTAGATCTTCCCTGGAGAAGGCCTTCTTGGCATCTACCTGGACATTAAAAAAGTCAGCAATAGGACATAATAACAAGAAAATTGAACACAAGAAAAACAAAAATTTACCGTCCAAGAGTTCAATAGAAAAATGAACAATCTTATTAAAGTAAGGAAAATCATGCGTTACTCCAAACAAATAAAAAAAGATATTGGTTTGATCACCTAACATAAAAATAACTATTTAACAACTAATGAATCAACCCAATATCCAATAACCAAACACACTTGCGCCTAGGGGAACATACAAATGTACTTCTTAATTCAAGTAATCTTCAACCCAGCAGCAGTTGTTCATTGACTACTATCTCCTACTTAAACTAGTTGTCTCAAAACTCTGCCCGCACTTATTATCTGTGTTCTGCTCAGAACTCTCCCCAACCGCCCAAGTCTTCTCTCAGGCTCGTCTCATCATAGATAATTAGCCATCAACAAAAAAGTTTACATCAATGATTATTACCAGTATAGAGGTCACCCACTCACCCGATTGAAATAACATCCAAAAAAAACAGTCGAGCGAGGAGAGCATATAAACCCGTGAATTAAAATTTACAAATTAAAATAAACAACGAAGATCATTAAATTTGAAAACGAAATTATCACTAAACAGACAAAATTAATGATAAAAATGCCATTAACAAACAGCAGAAATTGGGTACCAGCAGCAGCAAATAACAAGACAAAAGTTCCCATGACAATCGCAAGGCAGTCATATCCGCGATAAGGGCCCCAATTTAAAGAAAGTTGATGCAGTGGCTCCAGCCAACAAAAGGGTTAGAGGAATATGAGGTGAATCATAATTTCATACACATAGGGAAAAAAAGGGAGGGTTAAACCGTCCTCTCACCGTTCTTCCATCGATTACGTGCTTCTCCTCGAGAACCCTATCGAGAATCGAAGGATCTGCGAACACAACGAATCCAAAGCCTCTGGGCTTCCCAGTGTTCTTCTCCCTCATAACGGATGCGTGCAAAATATCACCGTAGTTGCTGAAATGATCTTTGAGCCTGTCCTCCGTCGTATCCCACGATATCCCACCAATAAAAAGCTTCCCTTGATCCGAATCCATTTTCGGTCTCGCTCACCCTATAAGTACTCTACACCCTCTTTCTCTCTAAGCGAGCTAAATTCCGAAGAAATTAATCGCAGGAATTCTGAGAAAATTTTGGTGAAGGGATTGAGAAGAAGAGGGCGAAGAGGAAGAGGATTTGTCCCGCCGACTCGGCCAGAGGGTGAGGGCAAGAGAGCGAGGGAACGCAAGTGCGAGATTCGACGGTAAGTGCGAATAGGGTGAATAAACGCGCGCTGTTACTATGTGAAGTACTATTCGATTTTGACGGATGAGATTCGGTAGATGGTGGAAAATAAACGGTTTCGATTTGATGTTGCCTTTTTCCAGGTGTTCGCTACTTGTTGGTAGGAATGATTTATGATAATAAATAAATTATGAAAAGTGATTTTAGAAAAGAATTACTTGTCAAAAGTAATTTTTGTTTGATTAGGAAATAACAGAAGTAACTTTTTTTTTAATAAAAGTATATTTGGATGATAAGTAGAAAAGTAACTTATGATATTTTTTAAAGATTTTTTTGTTTTTTTTCTAGCGAAGGGTTTTGGCAACCACCTTAACACCATAGATTAGGCTTTTGAACAATAGATCTGACCACCAATAGGCTTCACGAACTCACTCACTTATGAACTACCACAACCGAGTCTAACAGAAGAGAGAAAAGGAGCAAATTGACAGATCCGACGGAGAGTGAGAGAGGAGTGACGTCCGCTGCTGACAGTGAGAGTGAAGGTGGATCGGTTCTTCTCGTCGCTACCACCACCGTGATGGAGATACCAGAGGGAGGAGAGAGCCACTGATGTTTGAGCTTTTGGTTGCAAGGCGCTGAGAGTGAAAACGTGTGGGGAGAGATGAGTGCTAACAATGAGAATGAAGGTAGGTTGGTTCTTGCTAATTGTACCACCACTGTAACATCCCAATTTTTATTCATTAAAATTTTTCAAGTATATGATAAAATAAGGGGAATAAAATGGTCGATTTTGGTGTAACAATCATGGCCAAGTAAGTTTTGCTTGATTGTTGGAATGAGACTGGCAACAGTCTTATTGTACGTCAATTTTTTCTAGGTAGATGTTGTACAAAAATCATGAAACTTTTCAGCCTAAGAGTAGACATGTCAAACTTTAATTTGATATTTCATTTGTATGATTTGAATATATATGTTAAAAGATATGAATTTTTGAAGTTTGCTCAGAGAAATTCGGCAGCTTCCAGAGCAATGTACAAACATGAATTTCTTGGGAATGTTCATATTCCAATTGAGTATAAAAAGTATTTTTTTTTTCCTAAAACTATATTCAAAAAGGGACATTTAGGCTTTGGAATCATCTCAATTGAACATCTATCTCATTATATATGAATTTTCAAAGTTGGGAGGCAATTATATCTAGAAATTTGAAATTTTAAAAAATGTAATGGCACAATTGTAATTTGTGGCTCATAGAAGGATAAAAAGGAAAGACTAAATATGATCTCAAAGGTAAGATGGGAATGCAAAAATTGAATCGTTAAGATCTAGCCTTGAATAGTCAAAGAAGGATGAAGAGAAACATGTGGCTAGGTATTAATCTTGATTAATTAATAAATTAAGCACATGTCATAAACAATTGGGATAAGTCTTCATAAGACCATATGAGGACCTAATTTCTTATAGCAAGGGCAGCATGTGTGTGTGTGTGTGTGTGTGTGTGTGTGTGTGTGAGAGAGAGAGAGAGAGAGAGAGAGAGAGAGTTAAGGAAAAGGAGAGGCAAGAAAGGAGAGGGAGAAGCCAAGAAGAGCTCTAGGTAAGTTCTAATGCAAATTTCATGATTTGTTGTCATAAAACCATCAAGAAATCTCTCCTAATCTCTTGTATCCTCTCGTATCCATGTTTAGCGAGAGGAAAATCAAAGAAATGAGGGAAAATTGTGGTTGGTTTTGGAGCTCAAAACAATAAGACAAGATGTAGGCTCCAAATCTATGTCATATTGGTTTATTTATGTTGTCTTGGACTTGTTATTGTGGTTTGTTGTAGTTATTTGGTTGATTTTGGCTGAAATGGAATTTTGTGATACACAAACTCTAAGAGAAGGTATTGCCCAAATTTTGGTAGATCATGTGAATTAAATGGTTTGAACAAGTAATTTAAGATAAAATAAGGGTGTTTTGTTAAAAGAAATGTGAAAACCTATTTTTCATAATTAACCCCTAATTTCAGCTAGGCCTTGTTTGGCCATCATAGAGGTTGATTTTGATAGTTTAGATGCTTCAAATGGGTTTAGAATGAAAATTTGTATAGGATAAAGGTAGAGAAATCATTTAGGAAGCATTAGGATTGAAATTGGCAATTTTGGCCCAACATGCGTAGCATTTCAGTTTGGCTGACTTTCTTAGGAAAGGAGTTGGATTTTGGTAATTTTGAGGCCATAAATGGATTCAAGATGCGAAATTGTATAGGAGTAACCCAGGTTATAATCTTTAGAACAGTGTAAGTACACTAATTATAAAAGGAAATAGACTGATACCTTTAAGAGCAATTTCATTAATGTGCGTTTTTTTAAGAAAATAGTTAATGAGATGTGTTTAGGAATGAACAATGAATGAATAATAACTCATTTATTAAATTTTTGGTATTTTACCATTCGATCTTTGCCTGAAAGACTGAGGAACTGCTCAAGGAAGGATAAGCAGGCTGAAAGGCATTCAGGTAATAGCTATAACCTTCATACTTTATGTGTTTGTTGATATACTGTCATATTCTGTGATATGAATTGTCAATTGCATATCTAGATGTGGTGGAGGAAAAGTACAAGCACCACTCGTGTGGGATAGGGACCCAGTTGAGGCGAGATGTACCGATAATATACATGTGAAGTGTATTATACCTAGCCAAGTAAGGCTAAGGTCATATGAGATGTTATGTCATATATGTTCTACTAAATTATATGGTGTATTGCATATATAGCTTTCATATATTTAGAGATTGTGTATTATGAGTTACTACTGAGATTCTTTTGAATCTCATCTTTTCCAATATGATATAGTTCAGTCAGCTAGCCAAAGCAGTTGCAAGGGCAAAGATGCAAAGACCAACAATTGAAGGAGCGGGGCCTACACAAGCATTGCCGTGCAACTTGTCCTATTTATTTCATTTTGAGACCGTGTAAATATATTTGTATATCGTGTGGGATATTGTAAAAACCTAAGCACTATATATATATATATATTAGCACATATTAATGTTATTTTCACTTGCCATATGAACTCACTCTATTACTTTGATTAATGTCAAATTAAATGAGGGGTGGGAAGGGAGAGCCACTAATGAGAGCTGTCGAGTGTGAGCCACGAGCTTCACTGAGGCTCTTGGAGAGAGATAAGAGTTGAGAGTGTGTATTGGTGTCTTTGAGCAACAGTCAAGAGAGTGAACATTGAGGCATGTTGGAGATAAAAGTAGCTTCTAGCTACTTTTTAAGAAAAGGAGCTTCTCCCATAAAAAGCCTATCAGCATTTTTTTATCTCCCACACAGCCTTATAAATATTAGTTGCTTCACTTTTAATTGGAAGCTCAAACAGGCCCTTGATCAAATAGACAAAAATTCCTCTCTAAGTCATGAGACACTTTTGTTAATCTATGTGCTAAAACAATATTGTCTTTCTCACAATGTTTGACTAAGACTTGTCAATCCATGTTAAAATTAATTCTACTGAATAATATTCATAAAGGGATGGTGAACATCACATCCCCTAGTACAAAATCAATTTCTTTAATGCAATCAGATAATACAACTATCCTCCTAAAACCCCTATTCCAACATAATTATAGTCCATTAATGATTCCAAATAGTTTTGCAATTGACGATGGAACAAAAGTCAATTTACAACTAAGTTGACTTGGAATTAAGGGTTCTTATAATCTCATTAAGTGCTCTAGTAAAATCTCAGCCGTTCAAATTAATTCACTCATAGAGTTAGGCTTTGTAAATGGTTGTAATTTACTCCCCATGTCCATCCAGCCATAGAAAGGTTGTGAAGGAAGTTCTCATGAGTAAACAAATATGTTAGGTGGATAATTGGCTAGCTGATAATTCACTCTGCCAATGACTTTATACAAGAATTGTTAGAATATTCTCAAAATGGAGAGGTGCATTCAAAAATCTTTTTTTAAGAAATTAAAGTATTTTATATGAAGTACAGTGTAGGAACTTACAAAACTGAAAAAACACCATAGTTATGTCTTTATGATTGTCAAAGACACTTATGAAATATTAAAATATTACTCCCTCCATTCCTATTTATAAAACACAATTGACTTTTTTGAAGAATCCTAGAAAAATCATATGAAAGCTAATTATATTACTTAATCATATCATATTATTATATTTTATTATATTATATATTAGTTCATAAGTCAAACAACATAATTTGAAGAAAAATAATAAATTTTAATGCTTTAAAGTAATGTAATTAGCTTTCTTATGATTTTTTTAGGATTCTCCAAAAAAATTAACTAGGTCTTATAAATAAGAATGGGGTAAAATAATCGAAGCCATGATAGTTACCACACAGTGAAATGTTATGTTGCTTTAGGAGTCTACATACTTCATTAAAGATGTTTTGAATAATAATCGGTAACTAAAGATATGTTAGCTCGTGAGACAGTAATGTTAAATCTTTTTAAAGAGTTCCTTTACTTTGAAAGCACTAGTATCACCCCATTATTTGAGTGTCAATCGTCATCGTTTAATTTCAGTAACCAAAATTTATTACGTTTGTCTTTAACACTCAATAGATGAATTCAAATCGTCATATGATGTGTCTGTTTGGGAAGGAGGAATAAGTTACTTATCATCACATTTAAGTCACTTTTTTACATTATGGGTGTTTGGGTAGAGCAGTGAAAATAAAGACTTTTACCCAAAAAAGTGACTTATTTTAGAAGTTAAAAATGACTTATTTCAAAAGCTTCTCTCATTCTCTCTTCACTTCTGTTACTTTCTATTCAAACACAAATAACTTCTTATAAGTAACTTTTTTCTGAAGTCACTTCTCATAAGCTACTTATCATCAAAGTCATTTCTACCTAAACGGGCCCGATAACAGTAAAGTATGAGTATTAAAAATCAGATCAAACCTACTGAGTTGACTTACAGACCGGTGACCCAATCACGTTTGCGGTCCAATTGATTTGAGAAAACAGGGAAATAATGACTCAATGCCACTCAGGATTGGTTTTTCTAATTTTAAAAAAAAGGAAAATTTCATTTAAGGATCATTGTAGGTAATTAATTTCAAGTCAGTTCCCAAAAATTATAAAATAACACTTAAAGATCTAGGGGAAAAGTGAAATTAATTTACATAATGAATTGATTAAATTACCCCTACCCTTTCTTAAAGGGTTAAAGTGCTTAATTAGCCATCAATTTTTCTTAAAAGTGCAAAAATAACCATGAACTATTTTTTAGAGTAAAAGTAACCATGAACTTCTGAAAATGGTGCAAAACCGTTAAGTTACTGTAACAAACCATTAATTTATTGTAAAAACCCTTATAAAAAATTAATGTTGTTACAATAACTTAACGGTTTTGCACCCTTTTTAAAAATCCATAATTACTTTTGCTCTAAAAAATAATTTATGATTATTTTTGCACTTTTGACAAAAGTTTGTGGCTATTTAAGCACCTTAACCCTTTTTTAAATAAGATCCAGTGCCAGTGGTCCAACGGAGTGGGACCCACGAGAGGTGGCCAAAAAAATTATGGCAAGGGGGAATGGGAAACCCCCCTCCCCCCCCTAAAAAAACGAAAGAAGAAGGAGCCTCATTTGTTACTATTGGGTTAGGCTTCCTCTTCAATTAATATATGCACTACAATATACATATAATAAATTCAAATCCTTACTCACTTTACATTATAATCAATCAGTGTTCACACATAATATATATATATATATATAGTAAGACCATATGAACAAGTTAAATATTTTTATCTAAAAGATAAATAATAATAATATAAAAAAACAAGTGTCTTGTACCTTCTTTAGTTAATATAGAGTATATGCAATACAATATATATAATAATATTATATCCCTACCCTACTATACACTATTATTAACAAATGTCTCACACACAATGAACAAGTAGAAAAGCTTTATGAATAAGTCAACTATTTTTATCAACTAGATGCATTAATTTCTTAATAATATCAAATGTGCAAATATGTTTTTACATCACTAGCAAGTCAAATAGTCCTACGAACAAGTGTAATAGTGATGTGAATGAGTTTTAACAATTTTTTGGCCTGCAAGTTCTAATATAACTATTGATTAATCTATCTTATACTTAAAAGTAATTTAAAATTCTAAAAATAAAAAACCCCTTCGTTGTCTTTAGCACTAACTAGCTCTACTTTTTAAAATTATATATTTTAAAATACCTTGTAACGAGATAAATTAGTTAAAACTTTATTAAAATTTGAAGGCAAAAAAGATTTTATTAAAACTTGTTCATTAGACTATTCCACATATTCGTAAAGTGTAAAATACTTGTAAATGAGTAATTGTGAATAAATTAATTTATCTTCTTCATAGTATTATTCCACTCGTTTGTAGAAACTTACTAAGAATTTGATCTTCTTTAATAAATTAATTTATTCTGTTAATAAAAATAGTTGACTTGTTCACAGGGCTTTTTTTTCTTGTTCATTATGTGTGGAACACTTGTTGATAATAATATATAGAGGGTATAGATATAAGATTATTACACACACGCATGAATATTGTATTGCATGGATTACCTAACGCTGGTGTAAGACACTTGTTTATTATTATTATTATTTATCTTGTTGATAAGAATATTAAACTTGTCCATAGGGCCTTTTTACATGTTTATGTAGGTAAGACACTTGTTTATTATAATGTAAAGTGGATAAAGATTTAAGTTTATTATATACATATATATATTGCAGTGCCTATATTAATTGAAGAGGAAGCCTAGCCCATTAGTAAGGCTCCCTCTTCTTCCTTGCCAAATCAAAAAAATTTTAGAAAATGGTAGGGGTAATTTAGTCATTTTACCATAAAATTTAATTTCACTTTTCCCTATAGTGGTCCCAATTTGAAATTCTCCCTTAAAAATTGCTCAAAATGCATGAAATGCAAGAACTTCAAGAAGAAATGGCTATCTCCAGTAGCCAGAAAATATTATATACTCAATCCATTCCTATTTATAAGACCCCGCTGATTTTTTTAGGAAATCTTATAAATTACATTACTTAATCATATAACATATCATATTTTATTACATTATATATTAGTTCATAAGTCAAACAACATAATTTGAAGAAAACGATAAATTTTAATGTATTAAAGTAATGTAATTAGCTTTATTGGAATTTTTCCAAGATTCTTCAAAAAAGTCAATGGGGTCTTATAAATAGGAATGGAAGTAGTAATATTTTATTTTAAAAGGAGCAATGACGATTTAGTCATCTCATCATAAAAAATTCATTTCACTTTTACCCCTAAGCTTTAGGTGATATTTTAAAATCTTCTGAGGCTAATTTGAAATTAATTGTCTATAGTAGTCTCTAAATGAAATTCTCCCTTAAAAAATTGCTTAAAAAATGTATGAAATGCAAAAATTTCAATAAGAAAAATGTTTAAAAAAAAGAATAAATGAGGGGGGAAAATCATGAAAAAAATATACTGATGATATGGAAAATCTACACTTTCTTGTGTACTTTTTATAGAATTCAAAATTTTAAATTAGTTTGATCTATTTTATATTGATCATATTTGATATTAGTTGGTAGTAGATATTTTTATACATATTATTTTAATTATATCTTATAATTATCATCCATCCGGTTTGGGGTGACCCCCTATTTGACCTATCAACCCTTAAATTATTATAGTAGCCAGTTCATTAGCCAAATTAGTTTTTAATACCTTATAAGATATATTTTTGCTTTGATTTGAATTTTGAGAGTGCAAATCATGTTTGAGAGTTTTCATTATATTATGAAAAAAATTTATCAACATGTGAAAAATAAAACCTAAAAATTCAAATCAACGAAGTATAAAGAAGCCACAGTGACATGAAAAATAAGCTTGTCAATGATTGCCCGAAATGCTGAATATTTGACATTTGCCTCGTCAAACTACATTCATGGCATGGAACATAAGAACAATACGGTATACTTGGTTTTCTGTTTTTCTTTCTCCAACGGTACATATACTTGGTTGTTTCTTATTAGTCTTGTATGAAAAAATTTATGACTTGAACTTGGATTAAAAAACATGGTACCCTCATGTTTTTTAATATAAGATATATTTGATGAGTTGATATTGATTTTAAATGTATGGCATAATTTTTTTATTTGTCGATCTTTTCTTAATTTATCCTTGCTAGTATCCCCTTAACAATAATCAAGGATGGGAGGAAATAAGAGAATTAAAGAACATGATTAAAGTGATTTAGAAAATATACGCCATATTCACTAACTTAAATAACTTCATTAATTTAATCAAATTAGGTAAATATATCTTATATTAAGGATTGAATGAGGTAAAAAAGAAGGTTAGTAATATAATTGTTATTTCTTACAATTTAATCAAATTTTAATTTTAATATTTATAATTTCAAATTGTTAGTTTTGACCCTTATTATTTTATAAGTATTTGGTTTGAGTTAAAAATGAAGACACAAGTTAAAACTCATTGAAAGTATAAAAATCTGTCGTTAAACTCAAGACTAAATCTATATGAAAGGGTAGGGTGACAACTAACAATATGAAATTACAAGAATCAAAACCAGTATTCAGTCAAATTATAAAAAGTAGCAATAGTTTTAGCGGGTCTAGCTTGTAGGGGATATTGGTTCTTCTTTTCAGATTTGGTGATCATGGGTTGAGGTTTGTGAGGTGGAGATGGTGGAAGTCTCACCGGGTTGAAGGATCCTTAAAGCCGGCGGCCGAGTTTCTCTCCATGCGACCGTGGTTATGTGGTGATGTTAAATCATCTCTTCTTAAAGTAGATGACACCTTGAATAGGATGAGTCTAATAGGATGGTTCTTTGAACCACATTTCATATTTTCGGCACGGTGACCGATTTATCTTCTCTCCTTTGATGACGACGACACATTTGGCTTTGTGACTCTGATCCAGGATTAGGCTTAAAGATAAATGCATTGGTTAGGGTTTTTCAATTGGGCTCTCACATTGATATGCCACATCTTTCAAAATCATAGTCTCTTTTTTGTAATACAGAATTAGCCAACAAAAAAAAAAAGAGATAAGCATTAATTTATATCCCTTTTTTGTAATACAAGGGAAATGAGAATTTATGTATAGCACCATCATCTAATAAAAAGTCAAATTATTTTATAGCCTGTCACATTATTCATATAGTATAATGAATAACTAACCAGTTTGCAAGCTTAAGCAATGCCTTTATAAAATACTCGTGGTGGTTTTGAAACATATGGTTTTGTACAAGACAATGTGTGTGGAGCCGCCGCAATTTTGCAATTTGCCTCTGCAGATCTGAGACGAAAGCAAGTTTGTCTCTGCTATTTGGTCCCCACTCTTGTTCCTTTCTTCGTCTTCCCCTTTCTTCCTTTTTTTTTTTCTTAATTATTAGAATCTCATGCGCCCCACCGCATTACACCAAAATCATTAATTGCCTAACGTTAACATTTTCGAACCTCTTTGGAGCCAAACGGCTTTCAAGTTTTCACTTTTCCTCACGCCCCTCTCTCCCCCTTCTCTCTTTCTCTCTTCTGGGTCCATCGTCATGCTCCATCTCTTCTTATAAGACAACCTGCAACATCCCTTTGCCCTCCTCCTCCTCCACTTCCATTACAGAGATGGGCTGTTTTCTCGCTTGCTTTGGCCTCTCCAAGAAGAGAAAGCGTCGAAAGACTCTCTACAAGGTTCTCGCTGCTCCTGGTCACCAAGTAAAACCCTTCATTCCTCATCTTGTTCCTTCTGTGATGTTTCTTTCTTCTTGGATTATCCGTGTTTCCGATTTTAAACCTTGTTCTCATTTCATTTTGTTCTTGGATGATCTCTTTTCCGATTTAAAACACCGTTATCGTTTCAGTTTCTTCATCTTTTAAAAACCGCCTGGATTTTCCATTTTTCTTCATTTTGCAGAAGTATGTGGCCCTTGACTCCTCCGTCACTGTAAATCTTGCCACCCCAGACAACTCTATAGTCCCATATTCTACCATCAGGTCTGGATTCACTCTCTCTTTCTTTCTCTTTATTTCTCTCTGTGCGTGATAGATTTTGTTTATTGCATTTTTTGTTTTGTTAGGGATGAATGTAAGGAGCAGACCAGACCCAAAAGCAGGAAGAAAGTCAGTTTTAATTTGAATGTACAGATATATGAACCAAACCCTAATGCTTATCAGATTTTGGAGAGTGATGATGAGGAGGAAGAAAATAATAAGGATAATGAAAAAGAGGAGAAAAGTAGCTCATCTTCCATCTTGGGAGAAAACTCAGCAGCCTTGAACTACCCATCAAATCATAGATATTATAACTGCTTAGACAGCTACAATGAGGAGGATGACATAGAAGATGGGGCATCTGACATTGATGCATACGATGATGAGTTTGATGACGAAGATGATTGGGATTATGGTAGCAGAGACGATGAGGAAGACCAAGATCGGCCAAAAGATTGCAATAAAAACGCAGCAGAAAACCAATGCTCTGAGTTAATCAATTCTTCATTGGAAGAAGATAAGGTAAAGAGTCACATGCATTCTTCTGTACTGAGACCTGTAGAGAACCTCACTCAGTGGAAAGCAATCAAAGCACAAGTTGCATCAAGTAAGCAAAGGAAGAAGGAGAATGTCCCACTTGAACAAAAGACAAGCATGAAGCCACTTTCAGAACCAGGTTTCAATGCATTAGAATCAAATGTTTCCAAGCCTCTATTGACCGAAATCGCAGTTGATGCTAGTCTTTCAAACTGGTTAATTCCACCTTATGTGTCCAAGACCACAATACATTGTCAATGATGAAGGATTTAGGAGATATTATTACTTCCATGGATCTGACAGAACAATTCTTTAATTGGTGACCTATAGGGATTCCACAGCACAGGGCAATAAAATTACTCAACCTTCTTGTGAAGACCATTACTAAAGGAAGGACACTACAAATTTTGATTCTTGTGCTGCTTAATTATTTGGCTTGTCAGTCTGAGCTAGTTGGGGACTTGGGGTGATTTTCATTTTAATTGTGTCTGATTCTCTTACTCTTATTTGTTTTCTGAACGATAATGTTGTGATCATTAAAATGGTTATCCGTGTCTATTCATGTCTTTGTGTTTGTACGAGACATCTATCAAATGCAGCAATTCAATTACAAAAGTTCTCAAATTTTACATCCTGGCCTTGCAGTGATTAGACCTGTGATTTTGTGAATTTATCTTCTCCACAATTTCCCGCAGATGTGCTCTGTTTCAGAAAGAACTAATCAACTGCAACACAAAATAGATCTAAATTTGATTCTCAAACGCCATATTAAGCAGAACAGTGCTTCCCCTTGTATTTTATATTTTGTTTCCTGATAATCAAGCGTCAATTTCTTTTCTAGCGAATCAGTTGATCGTATGGGACGTATTATTAATTATATACTAACACGTGGTCAAGTAAGACGCTCGTGAAGATTAGTTTCACGTATTGACAAAAAATGAGAAAAGAGAAAGATAAGAGGAATAACAACAAGGTGGTTGCTCTTTTTAATTAAATATATAATAATTTACACATTGAAGTGCACAACTTTTACAGAATCTGTAGATAATGATATAGCTTAGCGTGAAAGAGCTCATTTATTTTACATACATTTAAGCCGCACCACTGTCATCGTTGTTCAAAATCATCTCGCTGCAAATTTAAGTCTGTACTTTGATCTTCAAATGAGAACTCAGTCGACCTTCAACCTTCGAAACCATCTCAAACCCAAGTGAGATGAACTGGAGCCAAATATTGATAATGAGAAGCCTCCAGTCTTGGTTATTGAACTGATGGTTGTAATGTGTGTTTCAGTAACAGGGGTGGCAAGAATGACTTCTTGATTAAACCAGCAGATTGTTCGAGACAATTTATCTAGAGGATCTCTACATTATTGTACAGATGCAAGAATCTGAATCCTCGTCCTCTGAGTCACTATCATCACTGCAAACACAATTAGGAGATCATATATGAGATAGATTTGAATATATCACATATTTAGGTCTATGACTGACACTCAATTTTGTTTAGTACATTGAATTTGTATTATCAAATACTTTTGCATCCCAGGTAAGCAAGAAACTACATATACCACAATTCCTTTATCCTTTCCTTTTTTTTTTTGTTTTATATTTTTTTCTTGGGAAGTTATTTAAGCACACGTTGCAGTATATATAAAATAGAACTGTACAACGTCTAATTCCACGAGTTATGTGATTCAATGAAAATACAGTATAAAGTGGGTCATAGGTTTGTACCACAACTTCTCTCTACAGTTACTAGTACAGAAGCACTTTCACCTCTAGTTTCTACAGAATGGAAGTTTCTCGATGCTGACAACTGCAACTTGTATGTAACCACTTTTTCATAAGTAAGCACTAAAGAATTACCAAGGCATGTCACTCAAGTGCTTTTTATCCAAATGTCATCTTCCATGTCTCGTTAGGCAGATAAATCAACCCTAAATCTTTTCTCATTTAGGTTTTGGCTATACTTCGAAACCCAATCAGGAAGGACATAAAGCTCTTCTACCCTATCATCTCCCTCAAAAGTAGGCAGCTAGGATATAATCATTAAACCAATTAACTCTCCGAAACCCATAGTTATCTACATATTTCAGTGCACTCAAGCAAATAATCACATTTCCTTCCACTCTTCCATACCAAGACATGAAACCCACATTTTTGTTTTTTTTTTAACATAATTTCTTTTCTTTGCTTCCTTGATGCTAGAGACTAATCAAGGAGATTTCCCTCATTCATCCTTTCCTTTACTATAATCAAATGGTGCGCGTGTCAAAAAATTGATGTACAGCAAATCCTGAAGACCTTGGGCCCAGTATCCCCAGGTATCGTCTGACAATGAGTTTACAAGTCTGCATGGTATCTGAACCAATTCAACTTCTTACATCTTTTTAACTTGTCTCAAGTTCTCAGAAGCAAATGAGAAGCGTTTTACAATTTCCTTTTTCGCACTCAAATTCAATCACATAAACCCCAAAAGAGAGTTGCACTTAATGAATGACAAGGTATCCTCCATTTATGAAAGAGAAAGGAAAAGGAGAAAAATATAGAAACGCAAGTTATGAAGCACTGACGCTATTCTGCAGTCTTTTTGGACACTGGTAAAAGATAAACCACCAAAAAGTACAAGAAAGTAAACATAGCACAAGGATGCTATACAACTACCCAAACCAAAGCAAACTTGGCGGTAAAAAGTGGGAGGACTTCATGCTTCTTCATCAGAATCATTCCTGTTTTTCAAGGCAAGTTATGGCATGATATAAACGGCTGCTCTGGTAAGAGGGAAGCTACTAGTTCTCAAGAGATCTAAGCCAAAGGTCGGACATCCCCCATCAGTTAAGTTGAGAATTGATATAGATATTAGAAAAATGGAAAACAGGTAGTATTCTGTTTATAACTAAGTAAGATAAAGAAACAAGGACTGAGGGGGGGAAAAGTAAATTCAAAGTAAAATATATCACGGAAGTTGTCAGCAGTGAAAGAAAAGGCCAAAAGCCAGAAGAAGGGGAAAAAAGGAAACAGAAGAAAAGGATGACGAAACTTTTCCTTAGCCAAAAAGGATACAGAACAAAATCCACCGTCACTCATCATGTAGGCAATCCATTTCCTATTTCTGGTTCAACTTGCCGTTACAGACACCAACACAGACAAAAAGGTGGTAGTAATGCCTTGTACCCTTAAAATTAGAATATGTGAATCCAAATAACTAATGATCATCAAGAACACGCGTTATATTCTAACCAGAATTAACTCCATTGGCAAAGGCAATGAACAATGGAAATGATAAACAAGAAAGTTTCCAGACTTAATCAACTTTATTGCAGAAAAACACTTATTCTATTCAAAAGCTATCAAAATCACACCACCATTTTAAAGACCCGATAAACATAAGCAGATTAACATATATGGTTTAGCTCCTGTACAAAAACAAAATCGGAGATATCAAAATTGGAGGGACAACAGAAAAGGGCCAGAGAATAACCGTTAAGCTATAACCTAATTTATGGGTATATTAATAAGGAAATTTACCTCGGTATAAATTCCAACACCTCAACAAGTTTGTTTCCATTCCTGTCGTTCCACTGCACTTTCCGTCGGATATTATCCGACTTCCTGGAAAGCCCTCCTCTACGTGGCGGCAACAATGAATGCGAATCGCTATCATCTTCTCCATTAGTTGGATCCTCAATCTTTTGAGCATCTACAGAAGCCACGGGCTTATTATCCACACAGCCGTTAGATTCGTTGGCAGCCGTATCCATCAACAGGCACACTCTTCCAGACAGGTCCACCGATATAGAGGCGGACCGAATCAGCAAATCTTAGGCTTTGACAGATCCTAAATCACTAGAAATTCAGAGTCTGGGAGGGTTTAAGATATCATTTGGCAGGGGTCAACGCTTTATCCATGATTTAGCTGTATGTTAAAGCAGGAAAGGGCTTGGGGGAAAACAATCAGAGGGAAAAGGAAAAGGAAAATCCCAGACTGGCTTCAGCTCAGAGAGAAAATCTGAGTGTCAAAAGGAAGTTGAAGCTGTTATTTGTTGTGGGGAGAAAAAGACGGGAAAATAATTTTGGTCGTAAAGTTAACAGCCTACCAGAACCGAAAACAGCTAATAAAAAAGCAAAAGGAACAGAAACGATCGCCCAGCTGGGAAAAGGGAGTTATTCATTTAAGAAAAAAAATACGCTGGGAATGAATGGTGATTCAATAAAAGCACAAGAGATAGAGACCGCATCAAATAACAATGATGAGAGATTGAAAGAGCTTTCAGAGTTCATTTAGGAGTAATTAATTAATCGGCCCAACTTATTCTGATCGGACGGTGCTCATTGGAAGAGAAGATAAGGTGTTCGAAGAAATCCGGATTGTGGCACGTTCGTTATTCTCGTTAACATGTTGTCCTGTGGGTTTTTGACACGTCACAGACGCTGCATTCATGTCCACATCGTTGCAATCTGCAATTACATAGTATTACCACATTCTTATAAAATACTAACTACAAATTTTCACAAACTAACAAAATTAGTTAAAATATTTAAATTATCCTAAAATTTACTTACTAATTATACTAAACTCAAATATTATATTAATGATCACTCCCTCTTGCTATCTTTATTAAATATGGAAAGACATTAAAAAAATAAATTTAATGTAGGTTAAAAATTTATAAATACTTTATAAAAAGGATTAAATATAATGATTAATTAGTACCTTATAATAAAGATGAAAAAGAGCGTCAGACTATCTGCTTGCTCTTAATGCAAAAGCAAATTCTTTCTTTTTTTTTTTCCAGAGAGGTTAAAAAACTCATTAAATCCTTAATCATAGTATATGGACTATGGTGTACTTCATTCAATCTTGCATATAAGATAGAGTAATTTTTTTTAGAAAAATTTAAAAAGTTAATTAAATTACTTTAAATAACTAATATTTATAGTTTTTTTTCTAAATAATTTTATCTAACTTATAAATTAATATATAATTAATGATACACAACATATTATATTATTAAATAATTTATTTAATTTCTTTATCTCTCCAAAAGAAATGTCAAATATATCTTATAGTTAGAACATAAAGAATTTATAATTATATTAGGTTATATATCAGTTTATTAGTTAAGCAAATTAGTTTGAAAAACACTGATAAATATAAATATTTTAATTTAACTAAATTAATTTCTTTAATCTATTAAAAAAAAGTTAAATAACTCTTATGTTAAAGATCTTGGTAGTACTAATAAATTCGCAACTTTGGCCTATTAAAAGTTTCCAAGAAAATACATAAGTAACATAAACATATTCTTTTTTTTTCCCCAACAACATAAACATATTCTTATACGGTAGCTCAAACCCCTTTATTGGGATCTTATAATACTTTCGATAAAAAAAAATATGTTATAATAATTCACATTTTTTCTAACTCGCTAATTTATTATATTTATAAATATTTCAAGTTCACAACCAGAAATAATGCTTAATAGCAAAGCTTAGCAGTATTAGGTTATAAGACCTGGACAACTTTGACAACTTGGATTATCACATATAAGCCTTCGACAAGCATAACTATTTTTCATAAGTGTTGAAAACAATAAAAATATAATATTCACGAGATGAATATTACAGAAGTTTCAACAATAAAAATATATGATTCATTTGGATAGCATGCCAGGAGATGGATATTATAGAAAGTATATCCAAACATGTTGAGTACTAATATAGTAACTTACTAAAGAGGAGTGTAATTTAAGTAAAGTGGTTGGTAATTAATATAAATAATTAATTAATAGTTTCATGATTTTGTGTAGGGCCAAGTAGTTTTTGGAGCGTTCCAAAAGCAACGTTTCCAGAATGTACATGGCGATTTGTTACAGTTTGGCTATTGGAAGGCAAGCATGGAGGAAAAGAAAATGATACTTGCTACCACATCCCACTATTTAAAAATTCAAATTGATGATTTTAGTCTTCTATTGATTGATTAAAAAAATAGTCCGTTGAGGAAAAAAAAAATATCCACATTTGCATTAAAACTATATTGAAAATCTTGGAAGTCTCCATCAGAGCTGTTTTCAGTGAAGCTTCTTTTTTTTCTCCCCCCAACATTTTCAACTTTATACATTATTTTTCTAACTCAGTTGCTTCTAATTATAATTTTCAAAATTGAACAAAAATAAATGTAATAAACAAATAATTAAGTACAAACAATTTTTTATGCTTTCAACTTGCATGGAAGGCAAGCTTGACTGAAGAAAAAATGATTGTACTTGGATCTAGTCTTTTTTTTTTGGCCAGCACTTGGATCTAGTCTTGATCCCAACATTTTGAAGTGTCAATTATTAGTAGATCATAAGACTATAAAATTATATAATTTTGGGTATGAAATATTAATATGTGGATTTCTTAATGTAAAAGTTTTAAATATACTTCGTTCATAAATATTTAGATTTTCAATCAAAATTTTCCTTTTTTTTTAAAGTAGAAGTTACTTCAATTTTTCTGAATTAATTAAAAGCATGGAAAAATAATTAGTGAATAATAAATAAGCGGTCAAAATAATAGATAAAATTTAGTATTATAAAGGATAACTAAATATGCAAGATTTATTCTGTCATACTATTAAAATACTCTGGCGATCGCGGTTTATATATATATATATATATATATATAGAATTACGACAAAATAGAGGAGTAATTAAAATATTTTACTCTTATTTCCATTTAGGCCGCCAATCCCACTTCAAAGTTAAAACACCAGCAAATATCGATGTGATTTATGGGATCGTTGACCTGATGACATCCAATTCGGGTCACTCACCTATCAATCAAATATGAAAAATAATTGTTTGGAAAAATTTAAAAATAAATAAAAATCCCCCAATTGGTTAATTAGTGTTAAATGTGGACTTGCCCTTTTCCAACTATGTTAGCGATATTAATTAATTGAAACAAAAAAAAAAAAACAAGCAAGAATCTACAAGGTTATTGATTATTATATATTAGTACCAGTTTTATTTTTCAGACGAAAGCGTATCATCTTTCTAAAAGAGATTTTAAATCAGTTTGAAAAGCATTGAAACCGTTGGTAACGCTAATACCGCATTGAAATCGACATCGACATTTTTATAAGAACGCAATGACTTATTAATTATTCTTAATTATTTAAAATGATTGCAATTTTAATTTTTATTACCAATGTAATAATTGTTGATTAAGGATGCTGGTCGAGAGGGAAAAAATGAGAAAAAGTGCCCATTTTGAAAATTTAATTAGTGAAAAGAATCTTGGTAAAAAAAAAAATAGTTGAAACAATCTAATAATTGTTATACTCATATAGTAGCCCTCTGTAAATTCTATTCACCCAGATTTCTAAGGATGGATTTTTTCCCAACTTTTCTAAGAAAATAAATGAATATTGATTATTTTGTTTTTTAGAAAATGAATATCGATTTTTCACATATACAAAAGACATTGTCTTTGTTTGAGTTTAAAGGCCTATTTGATTCAGGCGTTTCTCAGTGGTTTGGAGCGTTGGTTGGCAAATATAAGTAAATTTATTATTTTGAGTATTTTGATGGACAAATATAAAGAAGTAACTAATCTAAAAAAGTTACTTAAAAAAATAAGCCTTCTAATTTGACTTATCCATAGTGTTAGTGTCTAAAAGAACTGTTGAGTAGCTGTCTTTTCTCTCACCAGCCACATTCCCTCTCTCCACTCTCTCCCAACTTGCAACACTGATACTCCCTTTGATCTCTCATTTTTTCTCTTCTCTATGCCTTGTTTGGAAAAAAGCTCAAACAGATCTCATTCTTCTTAGCGTGTGGTGGTGGGAAGGAAGCTGGTCCGCTATCACTCCCGCTCTCTCCTAGGTCAAAGACACCGACACTCCCACTTTGATCTCATTTGTTCTCTTCTCGGTGGCTGGTGGTGGGAAGAAGCTGGTCCGCCGTAAGCCTCGTTGGTGTTGGCGTATTCCTGGAAGCAAGGCAGTCAATTTGAGTCACATCGCTGGATGCTGTCCTTAAGAGCTATTCTGCCATCTTAGGTTGATCGGAAACGACACTCCCCAGAATGAAACAGATTCTTCCTGCAGAAACAGGGTGAACAGAACAACGACAATGGATGCAAGCAGCAAGTAAATGAGCATAGAAGATGAGAGGAAGTATGCAGAGGACGAGAGGAGAGCTCGAGAGTTCTGAGCGAGGTGCCTGAACCTCTTGCAGGCAATGCCTTTTATAGACAATAGACTAAGGTAAATTGAGTATGTTTGGTAAGTCATTATATCCAAAAAAATAATTTTAGATTTTTTAGAAAAATATTTTGACAAAAAGTACCCAGTCCATATTTACTCGCGTGTTTTTCTTTTATCTGGGGGGAAATCGACGGATTTTAACTATGCCTGCCCACTGGAGACCCATCATTGTGCACGTGAGCCCACTCTCCTCTTAAGCCCTTTTACAAGCCTAACATCACAAGGTATCTTATATACCATTGAACTTACTCTTTCTCAAGCATTGTAAGACTTCTTTCCTACTTGACACACATACACACACCTTTAAATGCCAAAAGTTGGCTCTCACGATTGGTGAGTTTTGGCCTCTTTCTCAGTTTCAATGAGCGTTGTCGGAAGGTGGTGCCTGGATCTCTCTTCTTGGTGGTTGATGGTGCAAGGAAGTAGGTGTTTGTCTTCTCTGGCCTTGGTTGCGGTGGCAAAGGCGTTTTTGTGGTCTATATTACTCATTCATGGTTGAAGTGTTGAAGGGTAATGTCGTTGAGTCTCAAGGGTGTCCGATCTACACGTTTGGGAAGATTGATCTGTCTGTTTCGCATATGTTAAGCTCGCTGGAATAGTGCATTCTGATGGCGGCTTTGCGTTGTGAAGACGGCCTCTCTATCTCTGACATTAGCATTTCAATTTTCTTCCATTTCTGTTTTACTGAACCTACTAAGCATGTAGCTGTATGTTTACTCTTTGTGTTTTTCTTTTGTCTTTGTTCTAGTGTTTCGCATGCATGGCTGTAAAATGTGTGTTTGTTGGCGCCATGGTTTGATTGTGGGTACAGTTGAGAAGTGTGATTTGTTCTGGCTCCATAGCACTATCTCTGTTGTGATTTTGGCTACCTTGTAAAATTTGTTAAGTTTGCTAGTAAATGTTGTTGGGTAAGTTAGAGCTTGAGGATTCTTGTCATGGATACTGATTTGTTAAGGTGAGAAGTAGGGGGAAGTGGATAGAAAGGAAAATAGAAATAACTTAACCCATTCCTATATCATTGCCGTGGAAGAAGATATATCATGTAAACTCTTGGCAAGTGCTTGATGGCGATTGATAATTGTTAGACGAGTGATCATTTATGTAAAGACTAAAATGTTAAATAATAAATTGAAATGCGAGTTGATTAATTAAAAAATGACCTCAAAATAATTCATTAATGAAATGGCATAGTTAGTGGCTGAACAGATGCTGTACAAGCTTTAAAATTTGAATTCCATAGTCATTATGGTTAAATAACTCATAAAAGACTTCGATTTCTCAAGTTTGGTGAATATATTATTGTTTTATAATTTGTTGATGTATTGATGAAAATATTATTTATATGTGTAAGTATATATAGGTAAAAATATTATGTTGGTTTGCTTTGTTAAATAATTCCAATATTGCATACCGATTTATTTCCCTTCGTTTCTTTTTGAAGTTGATAATGATGTTGGTTGTTTTATTACATGTTACTAGTTGCTATTGTTTTCATAGCTATATGAGGGTTAAATCATTATTAATAGGGAAAAGGCAAACAAAAAAATCTCACTTTCAAATATTAAATCATTATTAAAATTCTAATAGAAGATAGTTTTTTTTTTCTTAAAGGAAACTCTTTACAAAAATTTATCATAAGTTACCTTCCTACTTACTATCTAAATAATTTGAAGTTTGATAAAAAGAAAAAATCACCTTTGTTACCCTCTATCAAAGAACAAGTCATTCTTAATAACTTACTTTTTCTTTTAAATCACTTAATAAAAAATGTCACTTTTCCTACCCAATCTAAACTAGCGTTGGTTTCTATGCTTTATGATGTTACTTTGTATTCAACAGCGAAGACAAATGGTAACAAGTTAACCTCCAATTAACATATTTTTAATTTATGCAAATTTTTTTTATGAATATAATTTATGAAAATTTTAAAGTAGCTTTTAATCGTTACTATATGAGTAATAAGTTGAAAAATAAAATAAAGATATGTATATTCTTAACAAAAAGTGACAAATTAAAAAAAGGGAAAATTTCGTATAAAGACGTTTGAATTATCTAAATTCTAATTTGAGTTGCTAAATTTAGGAAATTATGAATTAGGTTATATGACACAATTATGGATTTAGAAATTCATCCAAATTGCCTCAAATTACCTATTTATCCTTTAATTATTAAAACATGAAATTAAAGATATGATTGATACACTACATAAAAACCCTAAAAGATTCATCAGATTTTAAATTGAATACTTGGGTGATTACCTCTCCTCAGACAAAGG
>JBAGKO010000017.1:9226405-9243013 GCA_037177275.1 Acacia concinna
CTTGATACAAATTCATATAAAAATCTGTACCAATATGCATAATATCTTTTTTCTCATAGGTCTACTCTCCATCTTCTTTTTTGAGAGCCTCGATACTTTTACGCCTTTGTCTAGCATTTGCCACATTGTGAAAATATCTCGTATTTTTATCACCTTCCATTTACCAACTACACCTAGAACGTTGAATCCACATAATCTCCTCCTGAATGAGAGTTTCCTTTAATTCATCCCAAATTTTATTCCTTACTTCCTCTAGCCTTGGATTGACCCTAGCCTCCAATTTGCGATTAATTCCTTCCATCTGTCGAATCAATTTGCTTTTTCTCCTGTTAACATCGCCAAAAATCTCTCTATTCCAAGTTTGAACATTAGCTGTAAAGTTATTGACATTACTAACCTAATCCTTCGACGGCACCCATGAGCTCCTAACAAGTGTTGAAAATTGATCATGTCTGATCCATGGTGCAAAAAATCTGAAAGGCCTATCCCTCTTTATTCCTTCATGAGAATTATTCTTTATAATTCTAAGAAGAATTGTAGTATGATCATATTTCATTTTAGGCAGATTCGTTACCAAAGCTTCATGAAACTTTACTAACCAATCTTCAGTAGCCATAGCTCTATCAAGTCTGTTGTAACTCCCACCTCTACTCCAAGTGAATCTTGGTCCATTAAAATGAAGATAAATGAGAGAATGACTAGACACCCAATTACTAAAATCACTATCAGCTAATACAAAATGATGACTAACTGACACACGTTCATCATTATTTAATATGACATTAAAATCACCACAAACACACCATCTTCTATACCCCAATTCCGCAATTTTCATTAAATGATGCCATAGATCTTGCCTTTTTCTATGATTAGAACTTCCATATATAAAGGACAACTTCCATTCATCTGAATGTTTCCACAAACAACTTGCTCATGCTGGTATATTACCCGAAAATGAACTTCTTTCATCTAGAAAATCCAAATACCACCACTAAAACTGTTAGCTTCCACAATACTAACTCCACCAAATCCCCATCTTCTAGCCAGCCTAAGCGCTTTTTCTCCTTTCTGTCTGGGCTCTAATAAAGCAAGCATTTTAAATTGATGACGTTGACGAAGTTCCATCATAAGCAGAGCAAAACTTTTATTCCCAGTTCCATGGGAATTCCAAACTAATATATTAAACATTAATAATATATTAATAGATAACAAACCAGCACTCTATTTGAGCTTCTCGTTCCTATTGGAAATATCTGGCACATTCTGCATCTCACTCTCATTTATCAGAGCTAATGGATTTTGTCTCAAAACAAACCCACTTCCTTGTTTCAAACCCGGATCTAAAGGATTATCAACAGCAATATTTTGCTTTGATGCTTACGTGGTTGCATTACTATAAGTTGGTTTATTTATTTGTAACTTCTTAAGAGCCCGCTTAACCATATTCACCTCCATATTCTTTAATTGTGTATAATATATCTTCAATTGTGTGAGAATGGGTTAAATTTTACATGTAGTCAAAAGACATGATGAGTATGAGTAAAAACTGAAAAGTTGCAGCTCAATAATATACTCAAGACAATAAATTTTGTAATACTGATATTTCAGCAGTTTCTCATATTTATAATAAATATCCTCAAACTTGCTACAATACATTACAAAGATAGCATGTCTAGCTACCCGTACCACATGAAACTTTACTAATTAATCTTAAATTTTAAAAGTACAAGTATAATTATTGTTGAGGTATTGAAATTCTTATAAAAGTAGGACCTATACTACAGTGCAATTTACATTACAAAGTAGCTCTTACATTTACATTTAAGGATCGGGTAATAATAAATTTCGTGCAAGTTATCTTTTTAAAGCACCTAGTTACAAAGCTTTCAATTAAAATCATATGCATGTTGTGGGTAGCTATCTAAAAATGATAGAGTAGCAGCACAAGGTTTCACTAAAAAGTAACAAGAATTTATAAGTGACATGTATAGTCTCTGTTTTTTTTTTTAATCTTTGAAAGCATGCTTGAACCCTGAACTCTTTTGTTGGCCTTGGGGACAAACACATGGCACCATTTACTTACAGGAATGAGAACACACACACACGAGATGGAATGAAATACTACACACACACGTTTCTGGTTCTGGTCTCCAAAGGGCAAAAGAGCAACATAGTACTCCCTTTTGTTTTAATTATAATGTCTATTTGACTTTTTTTTTTTAGAATCTTAATTAATTATATTATTTTATTATATCATATGTTGTGTTTGATTATATTATATATTAATTCATAAGTCAAACAATATAGTTTGAAGAAAAATAAACAATTTTAATGTATTAAAGTAATGTGATTAGCTTTTTTGATATTCTCTAAAAAGAGTCAATTGGACTTTATAATTAGAACCAGAAGGAATATTAAATAAGAGATTGAGATTTGAGAATGCAACACCAAATTTAAGGTTGGTAATTGGTATCCCACTTGTTTGTGTGCGTTCATTCATGAACATATGCTCCAATGTATTAGGACTAGACAGAAATCCACATGTTTAACACCAAATTCAAAGCCATGGAATTTGATGGTTTTTTTCCCTTGTGTGATTTGTTTCCTTCAAAGCCACGGTGGGAGTGATGCCAGGTGGATTCATCCAACGGTGGTTGTGATGATGAAGTCGGGCCCACGAGATACGAATTAGCCACTAGAACTGGAGATCAAGATTTCTCTCCCAAGGCAAAAGGGACCAGACTAGCAAAATTGTGTTGAGTGCAATTCATATGTGAGGTGCTCTAGAATCTTGGACTAACAAAAACCATAACTGAAAATCAAAGCCACCAGATTGTGTGGCTCCTAACGCTCCCTTCTTCTCCGTCACACTATATTCCAAGTTATGAACCTCTGGCACAAAAATTTACACCCAAAACTCTCATCTTTCACACAAACCCAATAAAACCCATCACCAAACACCCACCCACCCACCTATCCATCTATCTATCTATCTCCACCTCTGAAATCAACAGCAACAACCACCACCATCACCGCCGAGAGAGGTTGAATTTTCGAAATGGCTTCCGCAGTTCCTGCAATTGGGTCTTCCTTCTATGGAAGCTGGGGAGCTTCTTCAATGGCGGGTGAGGACTACAGCGCGTTGGTGAAATCGGTGCCTTCACAAGTTCGATTTGGGGGAGGGAAGGCGGTGAGATGCCAGCCCATGATGAAGAATGTGAATGAAGGGAAGGGTCTGTTCGCTCCTGCTGTGGTCCTCACCCGCAATATCATTGGCAAGAAGCGATTCAATCAGCTTCGAGGCAAAGCCATTGCTTTACACTCTCAGGTATGCCTTGTACATGTTGCTGCTTAGTTGCTCTGTTTCCAAATGTCCAGCATATGTTTTGAAAGTTGGAAGAAAAGAAGCCTTGGGAATATGTTTTGAATGGATTTACTCTCATATCACATGCATATTGGGAGTATGTTTGGTTTGATTTGGATTGAATGGAACTTCAATTTACAAATTACAAGGTTTATTTGAATCCTGAACATCCTCTGAATTCGGAGGCGAATGCTCTGTCTATAACTAGGCCTAGGGAGGTGTGAAGTAATTAAAGTTGCACTCAAGCTGACTCAGGGATCACTACATTAAAAGGGGGGGATAAAAGAGGCCCTCTAACTCTGAAGAATCCTTGTGAACCAAAATAGAAAAGTCTGAAGAATCCATTTATGGCTGCACTGAAGTATATGATTTTAAGCAGTTTACATTGTGGTTTTTCAAGAATTGAGTTTGTTTGAAGCAACTCGTGTTTGTCATGTATGGTCATGCTGATTTTTAGGTAAAGGTAGTGTAAATTGTGAGTGATAGGGGATGACAACCAGAATTTGCTAATATGGGTTGAACTTTGAATTGTGGGTCAGGTAATTACAGAGTTCTGCAAATCAATAGGAGCAGATGCAAAACAGAGACAAGGACTGATTAGGCTGGCCAAGAAGAACGGAGAAAGGCTTGGATTCCTTGCTTAATCAAGGATTCAACAAAATTGTAATCAATCTTGATGGGGTGAAATTGAAGTTTGAACTTCGGAAGTGTCACCTTTTTACATGAGAATGTAAAACTAGGAACTCATCTCCTCTCAAGCAACGTTCATTCTTCAATTATACTTGCTTATTCTGTTCTTCATATACTACAGATCAAATGTTCAAATTATTAGGGCCCTTTATTAATTGCGATCCAATGAATGTCATCCACTCAATTTGAGCTGTTTTGACCTATACTTCCACTAACCCTTTTCACTACTGACCCGGCAATCAAGTTCGTATACCTCATAGTTATTAATTGCCTCGTTGAATCGATACAAGATTACAGGCAATAAAACGTGGATATTATTTCTATCTAATGTATACGCCTTATCTTCAGATGACTCTTTTTTAATAATCTTAAAAACATTAATTATATTACTTTAATATATTAAAAACTATTATTTTTCTTTAAACTATGTTGTTTAATTTATGAATTAATATATGATATAATAAAACATACTGTAACATGATATAATTAAAAGAATATAATTAAATTTCTTAAGCTTCTAAAAAAAATCAATTGGAGCTGAGGTGGTGGGAGCACATGTTCATTTAACAGTTTTTTCTAACTCATAAGGTTGACTCGACGTCAAAATTAACTCCCCGTTGTGTTTTTCTTCGCCGATATACTCATTTGTATCAGTTCAAATGAAGGGGAAACGAGTAAACTCAGTTGTGAAGTCATTGTGGATTTGAACTCTACAGGGCAAATCGCAGTCTCACATAATGAATGATTCTTCAAACTTTTAGAACGAGAAAAATGAACCAAAAAATAAAAAACTGCACAAGATCAGTATAAATTGCAGTACATGATGGAAAAGATTCTATAGTGCAACAAAAATCAATATTCTTTTGGTAATACATCCAGAAGAGAGCAAGGGGGAAAACAATGAGGAAACTAACGTACGAACCAAAAATTTATGCTTTAATACACATGGCACAGAGAGGTGAAACGACTAGCATAAAATCAAGGAACAATCCAGTAAGTGATTAAACATTGTATCGACTCTTTGATGATCTATCCCTCTTCGAATCATCCTGCACCAGGTAGAGAAAAGAAAATTACCGATATATTATTTGATAAACAACCTGAAAAGAAAAACAGTGTATAGCAGAGAAATATACATGAGCGCTGTAATAGATCTTATCATTGACATCAATGATCTCCTTCCATTTCCTCCCAATGCTCATCTGCATACATTTCGGAACCGTAACAAGCTCAAATCAAACGTGATGTGATATGTTTTTCTTCACCATAATCACAATCAAATGAACAAAACATATCACTGACTTTAGGCAAGAAAGATATGTAATTGGTCAGAACAGAATCAATACAATTCTGGAATTCACTGTATCCTCACGGACACTAGGTTACCATTAAATGATCCTGAATGAAATGGATCTTATGTAACTGCTTGATAAAATATGTTCATTTATTACATATTTAAATAAACAGGTAAACTATATTCATACCCTTTAACTCGGCTCATAGTGAAGGAAGGATACTGAAACATGAGAAACTCACAAATCTAATCAAGGTAGAACGAGTCTACCCAAAAATCACGCATATTTCCAACTCAAATTGCATGCTTTCCCAGAGTTGAAGATTGTTGGCTATAAAACTAATGTATTATTAACCACATAAAATTCTACTTATAACAAAGGCATCATCGGCTTATAGCTCCAAAATGAAAATATCATACAAGCAACCCATAGACCACACTCATTTACATACACTGCACAACTTTATGCAACAGTGGTTGCAGCAAGCACGTATCCATCCTAAAACTTGAGCCACAACCAATAAATATTTTTATCACATAAGCAGAGATATCACATTGCAAAGAAAAATCTTAATTTTAGAATGTTTATCTAATGAAAAATCACAAACTAGAATTACCCAATATGTCAAGGAATCTTTCAAAGAATTATCACCTAAGATCATCAGGTGATCAGAATATTTCATTTTTAAACCATAGTATTCGGTTTGTTTATAGGCCCATTCCTCTCTCTATATTTTGTTTGCCAATAAAATTCAAAGAATATATAGGAGACACAGAATCTTGGGCGAGTCTATTTCAGTTAACTGATCACTAGAATAAACTCCGCATACTGGGAATGAAAATTGAATTCGCCATGATTTCATTTTTCCTTTCCCTTGATTTCCATCATAGAACTTCAATATTGCTTTAAGGAAGGGATAACTACACACATACCCATTACAACCCTACCCCATACCCACCAAGGGATAGAATCAACAACCTCCCCTTTCTGGGAGGCACCGAGGTGCTTAGAACCATCGCGCATCAGAACTTCAATTTTACCAACATGTGACAAGTAAAATTAGAATGAAAAGCTGTAAAGTTCCAAAACAAGAAAAGAAATATGGAAAACTATTACACTGGATAGCATCAGAACAAAACAATTTTTCATAAAGAAATGCCAGACCACAGAAATAAACTTCTGCATACAGATGCACATGAGATCATTATATAGTAGGTGCCAAATTGATGCATCCCAACAGCGACAATAACTCCATCAATAATATACATCAACAAAAACAAAAAACAAAATAAAATACAGTTTCTCCTCACTAAAATGTATCTTGCAATCAAGCAAGCAATAATTCAAGATTGTAACGAGCCTTCAGCATGTGAGAAGTGTATATTAAGATTGACCAACAAAGAGAAGAGTATAAAACATTTTGTTACTTTTCAATGAAGAATATTCCATTCTCTTTGATGGAGATCCCAACGATTTTGAAATAAAACCAGTTCCATAGTTAAAGTTTTTTACTTTCTCTCCAGTCATACATTATATTAGAGCACGAGGGCAGCGGCACGGTTGAGCCCAAATAATTAATAATTCAAATACATAAAAACAAAGGGTTTTTGCACGCCACGATGTAGTCATAGACGATGCGCCCCCCACCCCCCCAAATAAAAAAGAACTCCGAAAAAATGAATAAAAATGACATGGGAACATGCTGAAAAATTCAACATAAACCCAACTATCAATGGATTTTATGACATGAAAAGGTGCTATTCTTTCCACAAATTACAAAGATAATTTTACATAGATTTTCTAGCTTGAGATTTGAATATATATTTATATCTATATGTGAAAATGTTATCCATTAACAAGAACAAAAAAAACTTGCATTCGTCCGGGCAGGTAATAGAGCATGAGAATCAGTATTAAGTGACGTTGCAAGTATTAGTTAGAAAGAACTCAGACCTGGGCAGCCTCGTTTGCTGCTGTCTTTGTCCATAATGAAATTTTGTCCTGCCTCTGGCGCACACTTGCAACCACACCACATATGTCGTCACCGTCATCAAATTGCTCCCCAATCAAAGCCATCAACTATTGAACGGAAATCAAATGATTAAAAAAATTGTACAAAAGATTTTCATGTATTTCGCTAAGAAGACAAAATGGCCAGCAATATCATTACAGTTTCAAGCCACATGGAATCCAAATTAGCCTTTCTACTGGAGGTCGCAGTCCACTTTCCTCCATTAGCACACTCAGGATCTTCCCATTTTGGTTCAATTCCAGATTTGAACAGGTGGAAATCCGCATTTCCAGGCAACTTGCTGGGCTTAAATATTTGATCATGCAAACTACAGGAGGATTTCACGTTACAGATGTTTTGGTATTAGCAAATCTGAAGCAAAAGAGAGTAACAATAGAAATTTCTTAAAAACCATAGCCCCATCAATCCCATGCTTCGTAAATGACAGACTTTTCTAGACAAAAACTAGAGAAACTTCTACAACGATGGATCAACAGAGCATCTCCAAACAAAATAACCTCAGGAGATCTATGATCCCATCAGGCTCTCCCCTATTTGCCTTTCAAATTCTCTGAATCCATTAACCAGCAGCTAAACCTCCCACAAATGAATAAGAGAAGTATCATCATATAGGAAGGCTTACCACCAGAACTCCTCGACAGTGTCGAAGGTGTAAACCTTGCGAAGCGATGTTCCCCAAGCAGCACCCTGCTTAGGCTTTGTTTGATTATCGAACCAAAAAGTCCACTTTCTATCCAGTTTATGCTTGGAGCCTGTATCTGCCGCCACCGCCTCCGTCGATGCGGCCACAGTTTCAGCTCCTTCAACTACAGCTTCGCTCGCCATACCTATCAGAGAGAGAGAGAGAGAGAGAGCACGCTCGCAAATCTCAGGTTTAATGAATAGATGTTATTGTTCTTCCCTCAGCTTTGGGCCTTTTTTGTATCAAAGACATATGGCTATATATATAGCCCAAAGAAAATAAAGAGGAAAACCAATAGGAAAGATTCATTCCCTCTACCATCTTAATTATAATAATCAGTTAATTTTTTTAAAGAATAAAAAAAATTAATTATATTAATTAATCATATTATATATTATATTTTATTATATTATATATTAGTTCATAAATTAAATAACATAATTTAAAGAAAAATTATAAAGTTTAATATTTTAAAGTAATATTATTAGTTTTTTTTTAAGATTTTTTTTAAAAAAAGTCAATTAACTCTTATAATTAGAATTGAGGGAGTATTTTTCTTTTTAGGGTGCTGAATTCAAAAATTAACTCTTAATGATATTTGAATTCAAAAATTAATATTTTTTTTAAGGCGCTAAAGAGACCAAAAGTCATTTTAAGATATTGACTGATGTTGTAGATTGGCTTTGTTCCGTCTTCAAGAGTTACTGGAAGAAGATTGAGCAGTTGCTGATGATTTAGTAAAAATGCACGGCTAGTTTAAAAAGTGAAAAGATAATTTGCAAACTTAAAACTCTATTTAAAATACAATATTAATCAGTCTAACAATTTCTTTCATAGAAAGAAGCCTTAATCTGGGAAAGATATCCCTTATTTAGGCCTAATAGAGCAGTGAAACCAAGCATCTTTGTTTGTGACTGTACTCCCAAAATGTCAGTTTCATGCAGAATTGAGAAGACAGACAACAAAGACAGAATATACATGCATCAACAAACATGCAACCTTAAAATTATGCATGCCAGCCACGTTAATCTGTGCAGCTTTGCGCTGTCTCTTCCTTCTTGTGTACATCTAGACGTCCTCTTTCTCTATTACTCTGCTGCTTCTCAATCCCTTATCTATACAATTAAGATGAGCATTGTATAGCCAAATTAAAGAAAGCTCGAGAAGAAGGTATCTGAAGCAAACAAAAAATGGAAGGAGAGCTAGAGAGGGAGTCACTCATAACTGAGGCTTACAATGCACCCGTTACTTCTGAGAGAAGGGTCAGAGATGACCTGGAAACTTCTCTTCCCAAACCATGTAATCTTTACTTTTTTTGGTTTTCTTTTTCTTTTTTTTAATTAATGTTATGGAAGAAGAAACAGAGTACCTTCGTTCATTAACAATTCGTTTTCCATGGATTCATATGTTGTTGGCAGACATGCCCAGATCACTGACAGCTCCCGACACAAGACACCCACATGGTACTCCACCACACAGGCACCACAACTTGACTGTTCTTCAGCAGCACTGTGCCTTTTTTTGATCGAGATGACAATGGAATTGTTTATCCTTGGGAAACTTATATGGGTAAGAGCTCTTGTTGTTCGCTTACAACCATTATGATTTTTCAAGTCTCCTAAACTTAATTATAAGATGTCTTGATCCAGAAAAGATTTAAAATTTATGTGCTGTAACACGAGCACATTACTTTCTTTTGGTTAAAGTTTAATTTTGTTCCTAAACACGCCGGGCAACTTAAAAGTAGCACTGTTATCTCTCATGTAAAAAAAAATAGAGCGATTTTGCTCCTTGTCCTCTAATATATGTTAGGCTCAACTTGTTAGAGTGTCTCAAACAAGATTGGTGAATGACTAGCCAAAAAAAAAAACAAAGGCTCAAATTGAACCTAACCATCCTTCATTATCTGTTTTTGAGAAATGCTCAGGGATGAGAGCTGTTGGGTTCAGCATCTTTGCCTCTCTTCTCGTGGCAGTTTGCGTCAATTTGTCTATGAGCTATCCTACTCAACCAGTAAGCCATTCATCCAACTCATTTAGAAAGCAGGAAAGGGAAAACAAAAAGTGGAGAAATTTGATCTATCTTCTATAAGTTTCCTTGCTGATTTAGCTTCTCATACCTAAATTTTTCATTCAGTTGTAACCACCTTAGAGAGTTATATGCATTTAATGTACAATTTGGGTTTGAAGTTTGAACTCTGAAGCGCATAAATCGTTAAGCCTACAGAATATATATATATTCAAACTTTACGAAAATGCAAATTTGCAGGGTTGGATACCTTATCTTTTGTTTCCGATATACATACACAACATTCACAGAGTAAAGCATGGAAGTGACGCCGGAGTTTTTGACCCGGAAGGACGGTAAGCAATTGTGAGTAACTCTCTATTTGTCACAATATGACATGCACGCAATTTGATTACAAGTGTTTGACGATGTGGCTCAATGGAACTGCAGCTACGTGCCTGCAAATCTAGAACACATGTTTAGCAAGTATGCTCGCACAGTGCCTGACAAGCTCACATTGGAGAGCTTTGGGATATGACTGAAGAAAATCGAAATCCATTTGACCCCTTTGGCTGGTAAATATCTAGACTTTGTCTTTGGTATTTAGTAAAACCTAACACAATTTATTACAAATAACTAAGTAACCTACTTTCATTAATATTATCAAATTAGTTATCTAGCTCTTGCATTAAAGATCGGAGCTGGTAATATGGAACTAAAATGACAGCATTGCTCCAAAAATGAAAGCATCTTGGACCATAAGGCCTTGTTTGGTACGAGGGACTGATGGGCAGGGAGAGGGATTGAGACAAGGATTGGACCATTTGTAATGTTTGGTACGATGGATTGAGGTTGGGTCAGGGATCATGAATACCACAAAGGCTCCCTTGGTTTTGCATTTTTAAGCCTAGGATTACAAAATTCGTAGATAAAAATATCATTATTTATAATATTTTTTTGTCAAAATTACCCATAGATTAATTTAATTGTAGAATAATCTTTTGGGAAAATTCCAAAAAAAGACAAATGAAATAGAAAAATCCCAATTCAATACAACGAAATCGGAAAATCTCAAATCAGTCTTTTTTATACTTTTTTGGGTAATTACAAAAATGCCACTGAATTTTTCACAACACCAGTATCATAATTCACAATACGAATATCTAAATTAACAACATCAACACAAACAACTCACAGTGTAAATATGTAGTACCTGATGTTGTTAATTTAGATACTCGTGTTGTGAATTACAATACTGGTGTTGTGAAAAATTCAGTGTCATTTTCATAATTACCCAAAAAAAGTATAAAAAAGACTGATTTGGGAGTTTCCAATTTCACTGTACTGAATTGAGATTTCACTATTTCACTTGTCTTTTTTTGGATTTTTCCCTAGTCTTTTTCTCATTTATGATTAATTAAAAACTTAAATTAATTTTTATCAATACCTCCAATTATTACCATGTACCAAAGGTTATTTTAAACTATAATCTCATTCCCAATCTCAATCCATATCCTTATCCCAATCCCAATCCATCAAAATCATTACCTCATACCAAAAGGAGCCGAAGGTTTTCAAGCCTGAAACATATACGTGGAATGTGCTTTTTAGGGTTGTATCTAAAGTGGAATGGGGGTATCTGTACCTTCTTGCTAGAGACAGTGAGGGTCTCCTTTCTAAAGAAGCGGTGAGGCGCTGCTATGATGGGAGTCTATTTGAATATTGTGCTAAAATACAGGCAGGAAAGTTGGGCTGAAGCAATTAGGAGTATACGGTGGACTGCTTTGTTTGCTTTGGTCTGGTCTGGTCTCATCAGAGATTGATGATGTAAATGAAAGATGAACTCATGTCGTCTGATATGAAAATCCTGGAACATTAGCTTTGAATTTGACTCGTCCATGTGCTCTAATAGTGTAATACCATCACTTCACTGTTCTGCATTACCACTTATTGTGATCTGTGACATTTTAATGTAATGTAGTTCTATTCTCATCAGTGAAATGCCACTACTATGTTTAGCCTATCTACTTTATTTAGTTTCTGAAAATTTGAGACAACAAAGTCTACAATGAAGAGGCATAAAGAAAACCCGGCTGGCTGGCTGGCAGGTTTCTTCCCCCCCCCCCAAAATGGGAACTTATTTCTCAAATCAAAGGCTGCATTCATGAGACTCAGAAAGAAGATAACACTACTACGTTGCATAACATATTAGGCAACATAGTACATTGGATTTGGTAGTTTAAATGTCCTTCCAGCGCTTGGAAGCCCTTCAATGCTGCTGTATTGGTCCCCAACAATGCCCCAAATGCGATAACCCTGACTAATTAGGCCCTTCCTCACATCAGACTTGTATTTCTGTACTGACACCGATTCATCAGCATAACCTCTGTGCAAAATAGTAAGAAAATGAAGGGAAATAGGGTTAGAACATATATAGCAATGAGAAATACTAAAAGGAAGGGTAAGGGATGTATGTACGGACCTCAATACAAGACCAGCCCAGCCATGAAAACCAACATTGACAAGGTTGTCAATGGTGGCTGCTCTGAGATGCTCCCTCCTTGCAGAAATCAAAATGATCTGAACTCCTCTGGACTTGAGTTCATTGAAAAGCTTCAAGGAGTGATCAAGAGCAGGAGCCTTGCCTTTACCCATCCATTCCTCTAGAGACGTCAAGTTCAATTTATTTCCCCTGTTTTTAACCAAGAAAGCCGATATTCACAATACTCTTGACTTGTATATCAAGAATGCAAGTAGTCTGTCTGTTATGAGAATGCCAGATAGTGAGGTGTATAGCATGTAGCTTGAAACCCAGGACATTAGAGTGAAAATGACAAACACTGTGTGTTAAAAATCAAAACTTTAAACCTTATCAGCAGTTAAAAAGTAGTGGGTGAGAGTGAATCAGAGTTACCCGTATAAATTTTCTTTGTAGTAAGGAACTGTGGAAAGCAGAGTATCATCAATGTCAAAAATCCAAGCATCCCTGGAATCTTTCTTCAGATTGCAACTGGTGCTAAGATAAACTAAGCATTCCTCAGTGGCTCTTTCTGAGTCAACTGTGTACTGAGTGGATCTGACATATTTGCCAATATAAGATGTGCATTCTTCAGGCACAACCTCATATTCTCTAATGTTGTGCAGCTCAACATTCATTCGCCAGCTCTCACAATAGTTCTTCAAGCTGATCTTCAACCCATTACGGGTCCTCTGGTGCAGTATATTCCAATCTGCAACAGCAGAAGGGATCAAAAGGCAAAAGAAACCCAAACAATACCCAAAAGTTTTACACATTTTTAGAAAATAACAGTACAGGCTTGAGGAATTAAATGAAGACTGATGGCCTTATTTATGTCCACCTTGGATTCAGAATACAACGTGGCCACATGGGTTTAATAGTGGGTTTGTTCTGCCTTCACATGCTACCATAGCTGGCAAAGGCCACAATGAAATTAGATTGATTAACTTCAGGCAATCATGTCTTAAAAATAAAGTTTCACTTTTTTTTTTCGTTTTTTGTAATTTTCCGAATGTAAGAGGATCTAAATCATTTGTCTCATTCTCACATATCCTGCGATTTGGAAATTGGAACCACGTTATGATTTTGCTTGTTATTTCAAGTACATAGAAAGGAACGACAGCAAAGGTTGCCCCATTTTCATGATCTGCACTAAGAAAGTATCTTATTAACTATTGCAAATTTGAAAATTTCAAAAGAACGTGTTGGCTTGATTTACGGGGCTGGGCCTTGTTTTGTCGTTATGGCCATTATCATGATTCCACTTCATTGCTGCCAACTAGCATCCAGGTGTTGTCTACTCAATTCATATGATAGTGTCCAGATATCTATTAAGTTTGCTATTCCTTTGATGTTGTTCACTAAATATAGTTCACATTTTTTAATTTAATATCATCACGTGTGTTATGGACTCAAATAATAGTTTGTTAAAATGTTTAATTACCAACTTCACATGCCACACATGTCAGATGTATACGAATTATGTTACACTCTATGGCTGTGCGTCTAGATTATTAGCATTTAGAGAACAGAATTCGGAAAAAAATAAAAGATTTTGCGAATAGATTTCCCTAGAGTTAGAGTGATGTATTGTATGAAATCTTGGTTTTAAATGTTTAGAATAGATTTTAGGTTTGAACAAGTGTTTGTAAAGTATGAAGCCGCAATTTGGATTAAAAAAAAAACATTTTTGGCATCAAATCCAAACACACACTCAATGTGATCACAGCAATGTTACAAAAACATAATTAAGGTTAACATAGAAAATTTTGACAAATGAACCAATTTTTTTTTGCCCGAAGACAAATGAACCAATTTTAGGTCTAGTTCCATGTTTTTATGTCATAAAATGATTATCAATGAATCAATTCAAGACTTTTTTGGCGAGGAAAGTTATAAACAAAAGTGAAACCGAATAAATTGAAGAGAAAAAAATTAAACATCTGAAATTAAATTAAGGAATCAAAATTTCAAATCATTGTTATGGCTTCCTTGTAGATGGATAAATCAACACTTCGAATATTTTGCATCATTCAAGCCCAAACTATGGGGTCTGAATCAAAAGTCCAAGACAGCTGTCGTGCCTTAACCATGATATGATATTAAAACAAAACAAACAAAAAAAAGGTTGAAAGGCGGACAAGATCCATTTGATAAATGGTAACCACTCTAGCAACTATAAGCTCTAACATAATGATTGCATTGGGGCCTGCTCAACTGATCTGGTAATGGCTGTACCTGTCTGCGTGAAGAAAATGAAAATCAGTTTGAATCAAATAAAAAGCAGGGAAATCACTTTCATGGGTTGTATTTCATGAGGCAATTGAAATTAGGTAGGTAAGCTAACAAGTATTCTAATCCTCATTTTATAAAGATTTTAACTAGCCCCAACATATAATTGGATTTGTCAAGATATTCCTCAATAATTTGACTTTTTGATAAAACAAAAACCATGATCTGACAGAAACTTGGCAAGTAATGGTAATTTTAGATATAATCGAAAACCAAAGTTGAATCAAGTCTTGTTTATATTGTAGAGCCCCAATGGAGCAGATGTGAGCACTAAAAAGACTGGCACATCTGTAACGAAGGACTCTGCTAATTTTCCAGACTTGTAACTGTATCAAGCCTTGGTGCAATGAGGGAGATACATGACTTAAGTCTGGGGAGAAAAAATGTTTTTCAGAGTACTAACTACTAATAACAATATCCACTACGACGAAACAATAAAAAAAGAACATGCTTCAGTCTTGACATATACAGTAGTTAATAGGAAGTAAGGATGGGATCATGGGAATAATGAATTTAAGGTATACCAACCATTGAAAACAAAAGCAGGACAAGGAGCAAACAGAACATGTATCGAATAGCGAAAAGTTGGATCCTATTTAAGAGACATCCAACTTGATATATCCGATAACCTTTTGTGTAGCTGGCTCTAAAAGCATCAATCATTATATGCAAATAAATAAGAACACATCAGGACACTGTTAAGAGTTGAACCAGCAATCATACATTTTGTTTGCTCCCTTAACCCACATAGTTTATCACAGATTCAACCAAACCAAACAGAAGATCAAGTCACCACAAGTGCAAGCATCCATTCAAATATGAGCTTTTGGGGGAAAACAGCCACAAGATGCCTCTAACATGACATATTATCAAATTTCAAATTCTCATCCCACTCCTCAATCTATGTCTCACTACATATGTTAAAAACAACACAATCAAAGAGGGCCAAACATTCTTCCTGAGATCAGGGGTCCCCTTTCTTAATAGTTGCCCTAATCATGTCACCCACTCACGTAGATGGCAATCTATTAAAGGGACTTTTGATGCCCATCAGCTAGCAATATAATGTAGATAATTTATGCAGGTGATCTTAGGGACATCCTGATCTTGTTACCAGAAGCATCTCCAGATCCTATAAAACAGAGACCACAAAAGGTTATATTGCTTTCTTCGACCCCTAATTTACAGGGCGAGAGATCTAACCCTTATCTGTGGAACTGTGAAGTTATGCAAGAACTTAGATGAATGCATGCCATCTTCAGCTACAATTCATTCAAAAAGAAAATCTATCTACCTCGTCTTAAAAGTTTTGTGATCCACTGATAATATTCTGAAATGTCAGCTTAGGACAGTACAATAACAAAGTATACTTCAGTAACCGTATATATTTAAGCAAATATCACTTTCAAACTGAGCATGAGACCATTTCATTAGATATCAAATATTCAGGTTTGCAAGAAAACATATTCAGGATTTCCAAGAAATAAATTTTCTACAAGAGACCGTAAGCAACGCCGCATTATTTACACACACACACACACACACAAACTCAATTTGCAACATAAAACTAAGCATAGGCTCGCCAACTGACATCGCTTCGCCATCTTCTGTCGCCACTGATCAGAAGAAAGGGCTCACTGGATGAAATTTATAAGGGGCCTTATCACGGGAATCCGGATTAGGGTTCTAGGAGGCTTCTTCAATTAGGGTTTAAGGATTCGAATGAAG
>JBAGKO010000017.1:9247685-9261506 GCA_037177275.1 Acacia concinna
TTAGTGACGTTTTTATGCGCATCACGTATTATTTATGCATCTAAGCAAAAAATAAAAATGGTGGGAGTGTGGGGCTGAAGGGGAGAATTCTTGGAACTCGCCCTTCACTGTAACTCTCTAAGAATTGAAGGAACTTGCCCTTGAGAAGGGCGAGTTCCAGGTTCTGACCCCTTTTTTGTGAACAACTCGCCCTTTGCAAGGACGATTTCTAAACTCGTACATGTAAAAGTCGACTTCGTCTGTAGCATCCAAGTAAATATTTTAAAATGTGTAATATTTCTGTATTTTTTTATTTTTTTTGCAATATTCCGATAAAAAAGCCTCTCATTTACCTCCAATTTGAGGCAGCTCACCCAATTTTTTACAAGAGGAAGCTGAGGTTTATGTTGGATATCCTTTTAATAAAAATATCGTTTTGACAAAAACTTAGTTCACCAAAATTATGTTAGAAAGTTAGTTTCATAGGATTTATAAGAAAAATTTAGAAACCCAAAAAGTTGGTCAAGGTTTTCAACTTTAAAGTGGTTTATGTAAGTAAAAATTAATTATCCTTAAATTCACATCAAGCATTATTTTGGACCCAAATTAAAGCCAGTTATTGCATGACAATTAGGGGTGTTTAATACCAGTTCCAGTTTTTGGCAGGGATGCAAGTTTGCATCTAGGTCCCGGTCCACAAAGAATTCCCGGTTCTTATAAAAAAATTTAAAAAATATTTTTATTAGTTAATTCTACATATTATATTTTTAAAATAAACATTTAACAAATAATAAAAATATAATAATTACACAAATTGATATAGAGTTTAGAAATAACATTTATTATTATTATTTTCATCTTTATTATTATTTTTTATACAATATATAGTTAGGATTAATATCACAATATATATAGTTTAACTCTAACTGAATATGCGATACACACGCTTTAAAATAATAACTTAATTTATAGGGATAAGAATACATAAATAAAATGATATATTAATTTAAAAAATAAAAAATACATAACCAAGATTGGTTTAAGCACCCCTAATGGCAACACTCGCGATCTTGCCTTAATTGTGGGCATATTATAGATTGTCATATTAATTTTTAATTACACTTCATCCGTTTTAAATTATAAAAAAACAACAGCCACACCTATACATACTTCGTTTTAAAATATAAAAAACATTTAGATAATGTTTTGTTTTTTTATTTTTTTGGTTAATACCGCTTTTAGTCTTTGAAGTTTTGCCTAATATTAATTTTGATCCCTCAAATTTATTTCATTTTACTATTGATCCCTCGTGCATTTGATGGTATTAAATCATCTTATGTGGCACCAACTCCATTAATTTAACTTATGTGGCAAGGTGATTGGGATAGATGACATGTCAGAAATATTATGAGCTAGACATTTATTTATTTATTAATGACACAATCGGTGGTTACTCTTATATTTATAATTAAAAAAGAACTGAAATTAAAACTAATTAAAACCACCAATCATTTGACATGGTATATATGTTTTGTTATTTTTTGTTTTTCACCATATTCCATATCCATATAAACTCTACCGATAATCAGAAGCATCGGACGGGAGTGTTCTCTGAAGATAGCTTTGGCTTTCTTTGTTCTCCACGGTGAAGAAAAACAACCTTGGTGCTACTCTCGCCGATCATCTTGGTAATGATAAGTTGAGGGACTTCCTTGATTGCAAAAGAGAAATTTGAAAAATCTAACTCTATTTTTCTCTCACTTAGCAGAGGAGTTGCAATGTGTTTGAGAGATTTAAGAATGATCAAGTTGATCATAATAGTAATAGTAATAACTCCAAAAAAAGATAATCAATTTGCTATTCTTGGTAAATCCCCTGAAAGAACGGCCACTGATAACTGCAAATACAGTTCCTTCTAACCTTGTAGTGGACTATCTTGTAGGTAAAGTTTCCTCTAATGTGTCAGATGGTGGTGCTGCAATGCTCACATTTGACTAAACCGCGAGCTCCTGAGTTTTATTTCTCCAAGAAGACTGATTATTTGAAGGACAGTATTCACCCTCCTTTTGTCAAAGAACATAGAGCAATAGAAGTAAGCATCAAGGTCTCTCTCCTTATATTATAACTTGAAAGTATCTTGTGATCCGTGGGACTTATGAGGACAAGGGATTGGAAGGAATTAACCAATATATATAATTTATAATTGTCCTTTTTACAAGCTCCCAAACAAAAGGTTTTAATGAAACTTTCTTTTCTCTTACTTTTCACACTGTTATACCTCATCCAAATGCATTCTTGGAGCAGCTTTTCACAAAATACAATTCATTTCAGTCACAGGGTGCGGGTTAATGCACTTTTTTCTTTTTTTTTGTTGAAAGAACTGTAGTTGCAGTCTGTATAGAATAGAAGTTCCGTCGAAATATATGAGACATTTATCAAGGAGGAGTCGAAGAGGTACGTCTAATTGCAACATTCAGCTTCGGCACTTTTTATTTCTTTTATGAAGCCATTTTTATTTTTATTTTTCACTTAATAAATGTCCGGCTCATAACATGCCTGACAAGTCATCTTTCCCAATCACCTTACCACATTGGCCAACCTAACAGAGTTAATGCTACTTAGGATAAATTAACACCATCTAATATTGGATAAACTAATTATTATAAATAGAGTAAATTTGAGAGAATAAAATTATTTATTCTAAATTTAAGAGAGTAAACCAAAATTGGGAGAAACTTTAAAGACTAAAAGTGGTATTAACCCCTTTTTTTCCCTGTTTACCCCTTATTGAATCATTCTATTTAATGCCAATGTATTATTGACCATAAATATATTAATTTTAAATCCACATAGCTCAAGATACTTATTGATCATAAAAATGAATATTTTACTCACACTCTCTATTCATGACACAATCTCTTCTCTTTTTTTTTTTGTACAATTATTTTTATTTCTTTTTTGTTTTCCAACAATTATTTTTATCACTTTTATTTCTACCATATTTATTATCTTCTCTCTCTTTGTGCTAAAATCTTTTTTATTATAATAATTTCCATATTCCCTCTTATTGTATATGCATATCCAAACTTTAATGAGGTGCCTTATAAATAGGACAGAAAAAATTATTCTCTCTTTACCTTATATATATATATAGGACCAGAAGAGTATTTATTATCCTCCCCAAAAAAATCTTTATTATAATAATTTCCATATTCTCTCTTATATTTTATATTTCATTATAAATAAGGGTATTTTAGTAAAAAAAAAGTAATAATTTTAACATATTTATTATTCTTAATCACTATGGTCTGTTTGGACAACCCCCAAACCGCGGTTTGCGCAAGTTGAGATAAAACTCCTCTCACATACTTACCTTAAAATCCGTAAAAGTTATTTTCAAACCATAGTACCAAACGGTGATTCAGTTCAACATCTCTTATGATTTATAAGGGAGGGAGTAATATGTTATCAAATTAAATATTGAGTTGGAATCAGGTTTAAATATGTTAAATTTTATCCATACAGTATTAGGAATTAAAGACAAATGATAATGGGAAGATAAAAAGGTTTTGTTTGTTCCAAAACGTCAAAGTTATGATTTATGAAGGAAGAATTAGATGCAAATGCCAAAGCTTCCTCCACTTGTACCACACCTTGATATTGATTGTTTCCTTTTTTGGTTGAGAATCTTCCACACGATTATGATTATTCTTGGACGCCATTTTATTGCTAACATATATAGATAAAACAACAAGGACAATCAAGACCTTGCTCCCACCAATAGCCACCGTACAGGTATTGATCCTAATAATAAAAAAGGTCACGTAGCTTAAGCATCAGGTCTCAAATTTAAGTTCACGTAAATTTAATAAACGATTAGTTTTAAAAAGTTAGTTATTCTTGTTTAGATTTGACAGGCTCAAATATAATCCAACAGTAGAAGTTTGATTACTTCTTAAATGCAATAATTTTCTTTGTTAGAGGGTAATTGTAATAACTCATTGTATGGCATTTTCTTTTCTTTTCTTTTCTGTTAGACTTTATTTAGAAACTCATGCTCCTTTTCAGTCAAGATTAAAGAGCATTTGGGTCCTTTAAAAGAGACATCATTATATTAATTAAAGCTACTTGAAAATACTTGTCTTAAAAAGAAAAAGAAAAGGACCTTGTCTCCCTAGAAAGGATTGTTTTTTTTGCTCTCTTGTAATTTTCTGCAATCTGATAACGCATGCATCTAATTTTGAATAATAATTTATATATATATATAAAGGAGGCAGCACAACTTTTTGATGAAGCAAACTGCATGAATTTAATCGAGTATCTGCATCAAGCTTATTATTTATATACGACATGTATGTCTACAGATACAGAAATTCCTCTATTACAAGGCATCCTATCACTGCAAAGCCATCTAAACCAGAAAATCTCTGAAGCAAGCAACTTAAGCTTTCACTTTTCATACGCCTTGCATTATATATAGTTCAAAGAAACATATTTGAAGCCTGTGATGAAGAAATCACTTCAAGGCTAGCTAGTTCCTAAAGATCAACTATAAAACACTAGTACATCAATGAGCTTCAAGATTTTTGTCACATTCATGTTAAATATGTTAATAAAAACAAACTTGGGACACTTCTGTAGCTAGGTGCAAGTAATTTATGACTTCGATGTAAATATGTGCAAAATTGTATACATTGATGTTCTTCTTCTTCTATAGATAGACATATATCTGTGGGTGTGAGTGTATATATTATATATTTATATATATATATATTCTCATGACTCTTATTGGGATAGTGTGAGGACCCCAATTATTTACTGTCCTTAAACCATCAAACCAGGATGGAACAGGGCCCCTGCAAATTTTCTAAACTAAATCTAAATTAAGTGTTTGTAATGAGACTGTTCAAGTCAATTAAATCCAGGACTGGATGGAATAGTTGCATTTGAAGGAGTTCACCCCACTGATATGAGCAAAAATATCTGAGGAATCAACCATTTCATCTTCTTCCTTCACAACTACCTGCATGTACCATCAAAAGAAGGAATATAATTGGGTGAGGGATTTTTTCCAAAAGACATCTATAATTTATCAAAGTAATTAAAACAAAAAAGTGATAGGGATTTTTCTTTGAAAAAAAGACTAAGAAAATATTTTTTGAATTTTAAAATTTTAAATTAGTGATTTTTCATTAAATGAGGTGTGAATTGTTATACACTTGTAGTTCATATTTATAAATTCAAAAGGACTGATTTAAGATTTTGAAGTTTAAGTAACTTTTTCTTGTCTTTTTCCCTCTTTCTTTTACACAATTTTTTCAAGGGAATCTTACTTCTTCTTCGTCATCTTCTTCATGATTGCTACTAGCAGGTCTATGAGTATCTCCGAAATCATCATTCTTTGCAAACCTTCCTCTAACCCGAGGCCTGCTATCTGCTAGAGTTTTGCGACAAGCATACTGCACATGAAATATTTGATGTGACTTAAAAAAGAAAATTTAGATCTTTATTATTAACTTTTTATTAAAAATAACATGTGAAGAACTTTTCTCTCTCAATAATTTCCTAATCATAAGGTACGGAATCATAAAAAATTACTTTTTTTTTTTTTTTGTGGGGGAGGAATGTGATATGAGTTAGTACCTTGATTTTCTTGCTGAAGTTTCTCTCCTGCCTTTTCTTCAAGTATCTATCAATCTTTTCTTTCCTCTGTTCAACAGAAAGTTTCCCAACCTTGTAGGTAGTATCCTCTAAGTTTGATATTTCTGGTGTCAAACTGGTGGAACTCCCAGCCCCAGATACCAGTTGCTGATTCTCAGCACTAAGCGCCTGATTGAAATCACAAATAACAGTTAATTAATTATTGATCAACCTACAGTTAATACCGAGTTCAACTTTAAATAGATGCTGCAGAAAGTGGTAGACAATTAAAAGAGGTGAAAGTAAAGTGGGCATTTTCTACCAGTAATATCAGCACTAGTGTCTATACATAATTTAAATTTGAAAGTTGGAATTTAATTTCTTCCAGCTAGCCCAACTTTTGTGCCACGTTTTAATGCAGGTGACATTGTAAAGGGACTGATACAGTGAATGTAGCCCCAGTTTCCAGTTTGATAAGTTTTCTAGCATCTATGGGGCTCCTTAAGCTTCTTAAAGATAGGTGGACCCTGATCTTTCCCTAAATGTCCACCTCTGATGAATTTAACCAACTAGATGTGATGAACTTTACAGCTACAACCTTTCAGACTTGCAAATAGAAAGCTTTGGAGTTGGACTTCTTTTTTCCTTGCTTTTGAATGTATTTTATTGAACTGATGAACCTTCTTAATTCGGGTTTTCACTGAGAAGAGAAATCAGTCAACCAGAACTTGATAAATACTGAACTAAAGATTATTTTCTTAAAATTTGCCAATACCTGGAGGTCTGGAGGATTGAAAACTCTTTGAATTGAATCTGGACAATAAATTCCACCATTTTCTCCCTGGTAATCCAGTTCCTGTGGATGCAGTTCAGGACCCAAAATAATGGTGCTGCCATATATCCCAGAACTATCAGCAGATAAGGCAGTATTAAGGTGACCAAGAGGCATGTAAGGTCCCATGCCAGGGCTAAGATAAGAGCAAGAAGGAGATGAAGGGTTCAAAGGCACATAAGAAGGGACAGAAGATAGGCAATCGTCTTCAAAAACAGAAGGTAATGGAGGTCCCATGAGAGTTGCAACAGCAGAGTCAGTGGGGTATTGTGGAAGGCCCTCCACAATTGAACTTGCTGCAAGTGTGACCTGAGGCTGCAGTGAAGAGAAATCAAATTGCTGATCCTGTTGAATTGTGACTGGGAGATATTGAGGGACATGAAAAGCAGGAGATGATGAGAAGTCTATGGAGGCAGAAATGTCATTGTCAATTTCATCTTGTGGGTCAAAGATAATGGACAGATTGCTACTGTTGGTGGTAGCGGTGGCAGCCGGAGCAGCGGTGCTGGCTGGATTCGTGCTAGTTTGGTTGGTGGTTGGATTGCTAGCGTTGAACTTATTGTCTACATCTGAAGCTAGAGAAATATTTTGGGCATAGGAGGAGTTATCTTCATAGCAACAGTTAGAGCTGGAGGTAACCTCAGAATTCTGCAGGGTCTCTGGGAACAAATCAGGGTCACAAAGCTCGAAAATTCGAGCACTGATGGGGCTTGAGATTTCATCCTCCTGCACCAAGTGATATAAAAGCATTGTGAACAACATGGCTTCCAAAAATCTACCAAACACATAACTCAGAATAGTTTCCAGCATAGACCCTATTTAAAACAAGCTTGAAGAAGCGTGATTCTCTATAATTTTTTTCATTGTAGGTCTGAATCCAATTCCTCTACTTGTTGATAGACACAAGCCTGATTTGGTCATTTAAAACAGAAAAGAAGGTCTCGTGGTTTGAACACTTCAAAAGCTAAATATTCCCTTAATCAATTTTAGCTTTGTTTTGCAATTGTCTTCATCAAATAGTGGGCATTCCCTGAGTGAGTTATTAAAAAACTGTCAATTAATAGCAGTATCGGGCACAATAGTAGTCCCCAATCGTTGTCTAAGAAGAAAATGAAATAACGAAAAGTACAAAACCCTACAACACATATTATAGATGTAACTCTCATTTGGTTGCATAGTCCAGTCACTTTAATTTGTTCATATTTAGTCTTAAACAGATACAAAATTCTCCAAATGGGTTGGCTTTCTTTTGGGTTATGGACGAAAAGGACGTGCATCTATCCCTCCATGTGACCTGTAGGAGCCAGGGCATTTTAATATAATTTGTATAAACGAAGAAGTAACATCATGGCATTTTATTTTTTGTTCAATATATGGAAATTTATCGCTACAATAGGAAATACGAAGCACACTTAAGGAACTATCCATCATGTGAAACTATGTTTTCATCAAAGTGTGTCCTCTCTTCTATATGTCTAACTGATGAATAAAATAAAAGAATCAAATTTTTTTGCAAAGCGTGCACAGAAAGCGCAAACGAAAAGAGATATATATTCCACAATGAAATGAAAGCTAAGTTCAAAAGACACATCCTGTAGCTGAAAATCGTTTCAAAGATTATCACGGAATTATGCAAGAGAGAAATATAATTAATTTAAGATATGGATGGTCACAACACACTGTTTCCGATGTTGCCCTTAGAAAATGACAGTTCGGTGGCATAACATCTTTTGATTGGACAATATCAGAAAGGGAAAAGCCTCATTCTTACGAGTCTTTGATTCGTTCTCATTCCCCAGTCAATATAATAAACACATTGCTTTCCAACCATTTAAGTATATAGGAAAGAAAACCTTTTTGTCCAGCAAATTGTAAGGTGGCTTCTGATTTGCTCTGAAATATACACCCACACATACACAAATACGTGCGTGTCCGTATATATATATATATATATATCTAGCTCTGGAATGTCACTAACAAGAGGAATATTTCAGTGAACAATACTTACACATCGATGAGGACAAATATCAAACAGGACATAAACATAACCATTTTTCGCGTGCATGGAATGTTACAGCGAAGAGCATCTATCTATCTATCAGATAATAATGAATTGAACACCTAAGAGATAATACGATTTCAAGAGAATACGAATGAGCGTAACAGAAAAGATAACCACTCCTCAGATTCATCATAATCATGCACATACATATACCGAAAAAGCCAATCATCATATAACGTATATATGCATTAAACGATATATATAGTATCTTGATTGAGAGAGACTTGAGGTCGTTACAATATTGGTAAGTTTCTCCTCCTCCTCCTGGGGTTGAGGTTGCGGTGGCGCGTGGATGACATCCTGCAACATCCTGTAAATTCTATCCCTCTTTTCACGCCCAGAAAAAAGAAGATCGATAACCACGTAGTAATCCTTTATATATGAGAATAACGAACGACCTTATAAAGCAGAGCGAAACATGAGCTTGTCACAGAAAAGTCTTCATGGCTATGTTGAGTTACGAGAGAACAATGCAGAAGAAGACTGTTATACAGAAAAAGAAGCAGAGAAACAGAAAACAGCTAACGGGGAGAGAGAAAATGGTATAACGATGGAGTAGTTAGCTAAGAAGAAGGAGAGTATGAGGGTGTCAAAAGGCTTAAGAATTATATATAGGGTGGGAGGGTGTACGTATATAGCCGTCAGCCTCTTGGGGAGGCGTCAACGCGAGGCTCACGGCGAACCACACGCAGTCGAAATTGGGTCCGGGTCGGGTCATGTCTTAGACCCGCGCCAAGCCAGCGGAGACGCAGCAGAAAGTGGGTTGACCAAGCCTTGTAAGGCGACCTATATATGCAAATTTAGTACTATTTTCTTTGTTCACTTTGTTTAGATTTAATTAATACTTATTATATTAAATTCCTATTTTTAGTGTTTTATTTATTCAATCAAGTGATTTTGCATTATATTGGAGTGTAGCAGTGAGATCTTTTAATACGTTATTACCTTAATTTTATTTTCTCCATGAGCTATGTTATGGCTGACAACTGGCTTTTTTACATGCTAATTATACCCATAACTGAGACACTTTTAAAATAGCTTCAACTGAATTAGAAAATGACTAAGAATAATTAAGTATTTATGTTATATTCCAAAACTGATTTGGAAAATTAGTTAAATTCAGAAACGTTATTTCGGTCTTACAAATTTACTCCTACATGTGTGTGTGAGAATTTTAATTAGTAAAGGAATATGAAAGTCTTCACGAAAATATATATGCATAGCACTAATTAATTAGAGTTGTAGTACTAATAATATGAATATCAGATAATCAATCTTAAGAAGATTTGATAAAAAAATGAAATGGCTCAAATTAAACGTACTTCCATATTCCCCGGAAGCAAGTGCCTAAAGATAAAGTCCCCTCAAGATGCCTGTGCTCAGTGCTCACTGCCAATTGTCTTGTAATTACAAGTCCATGGTAAATAAGTTAAAATATAATACTACTCTCTACTAATTTTTCAGTACTACAAATTATACATTTAAAAAAGAAAAACCTATATAATAGATAAATACACACACACACACATACCATTTTTTTTAAGCTATACACATGTATATTCTAAAGTGAAGTATACATCATATAAGCATCCAAGTGAAGCGGCAAATTAATGAAAACCTCTTGTTCATAAAGATTATGATATGATCCCACCACAGAGGAATAGAACCTACAATATTATACATCACACCAAAAGGAATCATTTTGATATGTTTTCCGAACAAATTAAGCTCAAGAGAATTAAAGTTGGTCAGAGATCACATACGACGAATTCAACCTGCTCTATAAACCCTAGGTTCTGGTAAAAAAGAACAAGACCGACCATATATATAACCATCGTTTCGATCTCATCATCAAACCGGGGGAAAAAAAACCTTAGATAGATGGTCATAGTTAAATAGGTACAGCTTACTTTGCATCATAGATTATATACCTCTGTCCTCTCTATCATAATATTGTTCATCAAATTTGATCTTCATATTTACGTGAGAGTTTGTGTTTAGTGCTTTAGTGTTTATGAGTATCTTTTACATCTCAGTAAACTAAACTCTCATGCAGAGATCGACACGTCAAGTATTGGCTTTTATTATTCAAACATGCGTTGAGCATAAATATGTCTAGTAAAAAAGATGGTTGGTTGCAATAGATTTGCCCTGTATGCAAGTGACTGATGAAGAATATCATATATCAGTCAATTCGATTCTAGAGAGATCGAAGATATATATATATATATATGTATGCATAGAGGGTTATTATTATAGCTAGCTCCTTTCAGGGATAAAGTTATAGGCAAGGGAGGCAGCCAGTGGTTCCATGGAACAAGGCAAATTCCTAATTAAGAGAGTGACGAACATAATAATATGCTTTGGGTTTTGGATTCTCATCACTAGGTTGCGTTTCATCACTCTATATATGAGAATATTGGTAATATTGACATAGATTCCAGGCATTGACACGACAAAAAATCCTTGTACTTTTGTGCACCATTCTTAAACACCACGACTACTACTGTTTCTCTCTCTCTCTCTCTGTGCTAGGTTCTTGACTAGAAAGCTGCAGCTAGCATCCTATAATATATTATACTCATAACATGGGATCCATTTTAGTTTGAGTTCTTTTGTTTTTATCTGTCTCTTTATTACTTAGCTTGATCAGCAAGAGACATTGGTATATATTTCTCTTTTGTTATGCATCATGTGCCTGCCTTGCACTTTAAGTCTCTCTTAGATTTTCCCCCCTTGAGTAGTAGTTGACCTCTCTGTGAACTGAGATTATGTATACAGTTCTTGATTAATTAAATTACTGCTAATTTGGATTTGGAAAACTGTTTAGCTTTTGCTGTCTTGTATATTTGCACAGAAAGAGTAACATTGGATGTGTTGTAGAGCCTCATCATGCTCGTCTCTTTGAATACCGTGCCGATTATACATTTTTTATACCGATATATATATATATATATAGAGATGTTGTTGTAACTTTATTAAAGTGAAGGATTTTTTTCAGTACAGAATTATACTCTCATGTCATTGGTCCAACTAATAACATGTTCCCACATTACTTTTCCTCTAATTTCGACACGTCACTCCATTAAAGGACTACCTTTTTATCTAACAAGGAACACTGCTATGATGCCAGCAGACCAAAAAATCAAATCAAGAATATAATTATTAAAAAGTGTTAATAACAAGGTAGTGAGAGCAATATGAGTTTGTTTCTTCGTTGCTCATTTCTGCCTTATATTACTCGAATATGCTATTTTAAGTAAACATTATCATTACATGTTGCTCATTTCTTCGTTGCTGTAATTTTTTTTTATTATCACGTTTCTTTCTTGGAGCTTAATGATCTAAAAAAAAAAAGATAGGGGTATATATCAATTTATTTCAAAGTTTGATATACAAAATGATTCAAGTTATCCAATTCTAATATGTGTGTGTGTGTCTTAATAAATTATACGTACGGTTTCTTTTATAAGAGAGACTTTTTTTAATTACTTTTTCCATATATATGAAAAATAAAATACAAAACTTTGATACTTGTTAATATAAGATGTACTTAAAAAAATTGATCTTAATATTAAATATAAGACATAATTTTTATATTTGTTAATTGTTTTTTTAATTTGCCCATATGGATGCCCCTCAACAATAATCAATGAATAGAGGGAAATAAAGGAATATGATTTTAAGGTATTTTAGAAAGTACATATTATACTAACAAACTTAAATAACTTCCTTAATTTAATCAGATTAAATAAATATATCTTATATTAAGAACAAGAGTAGTAAAAGATAGTTTATATATTTGATTAGTTTGATTGAATTTTCTTGTAAGATCTTATTGCATGGCTGCATTCGTAAGTTCTAAAGTTATTGACAAAAGTGATAGCCCTGGCATTGCATGTTGTACCACTTGTATACTTACTTGTGCTGGTTAATTAGTAAAAGAATCATTGTATATGTGAAGCATATAACTTTAATAAGGTGTGATGAGAGAATGAACTTGGCTTTTAAACCAAATGGTAAACTTTTCTATTATAATAACTAAAGTTGGCAACATGCATGCATGTGTGTTAACATGCCCACACGTTGATACGTGTCACCAGATGGCACAACACACACACACAATTTCCTTATTTCTCCCATGCTTTCTGGACATATAACATCTTACTATTATATCCCATTGCTTTTGTAGTTAAATTGATCTATAGTTGATTCTTTTTATTACAAGAAAACACAGTTCTTGGTTGATGTAATCAGTGATCTCAATCTTGTAAGGGGAAAACTCGAGTGAACACAAGCTGGAATTCTTAGAAGTACACTCGTTTTGAAAGAGACGAAAATCTTTACACTGGAAGTCTTGGAAGGAGTTATACCGTTAATTAATCAAATTAAGAAAAGAAAAGAAAATAAAGCATGGAGCAAAGGAAAATAAAAGTAGAAACCGCATAGAAAATAGGGGGGGGGGGCAGGATTAGTTCCCTGAGAAAAAAATACTAAGGGGGTTTAAAAGAAGTAGAATAAAATAAGATCTTTATTCAGTATTCATCATAGTGATAAAATGAGTATATGATACTCATCGTTGTAATGAACTCTACAGTCCAAACTATTCAAAACTACATTTTTTTTGGGAGTTTTACTGTGTGATAATAAGCTGTTTCATTTTATTACTATTATGTTTTCAAGGGGCTGAATGCTTATTATATTTATGTGCCAAAAATGTATATATATATATGAAAGTATGAAGTAGCTACTTTGTCATCATATATGGTAATTTAATTTTTTCTACTTCACCCATCGTTCATACAAAATACATCATTCAAGAACACTTTATTTTTTAAAAAAAAAAAATCAAATAATGTAACTTTGGGAGTTACAGAAAAGTAGAACAAATTTATGCCTTTATTCAATGCTCGTCATAGTGATATGATGAGTATACGATACTCATCACTTTAGTGAACTCTCTAGAGTCCAAACTATTTAAACTTTTTTTGGTTAGGGGTTTTACTATGAGATAATAAGCTGTTTCTTTCATTACTATTATGTTTTCTAAGGGATTAAAAATTAGACCGGTCACTGAATCAGTTGAAGTATTAGGTTAAGGGTCAATGGGTCAAACTGGATAACTAATCCGGGGCTAAACTGGTGATGATTTGACACAACCTTAGTCGCCTCGGGGTCAAATACAAATTTTTACGACGAATTAAAATGCAATATAATGCAATCAACTCGGGATCGTTCTCTTATCAAGGAGCCTTTATTTTGACTTCCCTAGGTTAAACTAAGTGTTAAAAATATGGTTAGAAAGGGG
>JBAGKO010000017.1:9271704-9284797 GCA_037177275.1 Acacia concinna
TGATCTACTTGTGTGTGGTAGAAACTTTCAGTAGTTACTGAGACCGTGGCATCTCATCCCAAAATATTAACACATTTTAGGTGATTGACTGAATAGGAACCAAGGGAAGGCGTCTATGGAGTTAGCCGTGATGACTCTTTTGTACTCCTAGTTATATGTTATGTTATTTTATTTGCCACGACCCTAAGACTTCCACATTTTATTTATTTTTATCAAACTATTTTGAGAATTACATTGGAAACCTTGTGTGGGAAATATTTGAACTAAGCATGTATCTTGATAACTAGGATGTTTAACATCCTTGCTGGTCAAATTAGAGATACTATTGTGTGGATTTGACTATGAAAATTAAGGTATTACAGGATGGGCACTGGAGAAAAGTAATTATTGAGACGGAATGCTGGGAGGCGTTGAACTTATTACGAATGGGGTGGGCAGAGGATCATCCATATGGGTCTTTACTTGAAGAAATGAAAAGCTAGGTGGAGAAGGAATGGGATGTCCAGATCTAATAGTGTAGTCGAGATATTAATATTGCGGTAGACACTTTGGCTAAGGAGGCTATATTGCATGCTGTTGGAGTTTATTATTTCACTTTAATCCCTAATTTTTTGCATTCAATTTTAAGGTTGAACTTGGCTAACGTGGGTTAGCTTGAGCTGTTTGTAATAAAAAAAAAGCATCCCTATTTTTATTTAGGGTTAAAGAGCATTTTTGTTTTAGAAGTTTTCCTGGAGGGGAGATTTTGTCCTGAAAGTTTTTTTAGAGACAATTTTGCCCGAAAGTTTCAAAAAAGGAACAATTGTTTGCCCTTGGCTGTTAACTCCATTAATTTTAACCATTAGTTGACCAAATATGCTGAGGTAGCAATTCATATGTCATCCACGTTATTGGTGCAAATTTGCCTCAAAAGTTTGGTGTCATCTATTACATTTTTGTTGAAGTTAGATTTAAGATTTTCAAGGCAAATTTGCACCTTAAAAAAATAATGTAAACGACATATAGAATGTCAACTCAGTAAATTTGGTCAAACAACTGTTAAAATTAATGGAGAGGGGAAAAATTTCTCCCTTTTTCAAAGTTTTGGGGCAAAATTGCCCTCTGAAAAAGTTCTAGGGCAAAATTGCTCCTTTGGAAAAACTTTTAAGACAAAAATGCCCTTTAACGCCTTTACTTATAGTAATTAAGTACCATAAGGAGGATTGATTAAGTAATTTGAGGTCTAAAGAAGATCTAAAAGTAAAGAAATAAGTAAGTGTTTGGGTAACCCCAAAACCTTATTTTTAGAAGTATTTTTTTGCAAGTCAAGACAAAATTCCTCTCACATATTTACCTCGTAAATCATAAAAGTTATTTTCAAAATCTAATTCACAACACGAGTATCTAAATTAACAACATCAGGTACTACGTATTTACAATGTGAGTTGTTTGTGTTGATGTTGTTAATTTAGATATTCGTGTTGTGAATTACGATACTGGTGTTGTAAAAAATTCAGTGGCATTTTCGTAATTATCCAAAAAAGTACAAAAAAGACTGATTTGGGATTTTCTGATTTCCCTGTACTGAATTGAGATTTCCCCATTCACTTGTCTTTTTTTGAAATTTTCTTTAAATTATTAATCACCCAATTTAAAATTTGAATAATGCAACTATCTTTTTTTAAGGTTTCTCCCTATAATTTTTTGTGTGACATCATTGTCTTTTTTTCATTCCACAACATTATCTTTGTTTTTGATGTAGGATTATATAAGAGCACTTAAAAAAATATGAACTCAATCATCTAAAAAACTAGTATCTACATCCTTAACTATAGATGAGTCATCAACCAACTCTTACAACCTAAAAAGGTTCTATCTAAAATATGAAACCAAAGTGAAAGTTTGTTAATGACAATTCTCATAAATAACTTAATATCATAATCTAAAAATAACAATAAAGAAACTTTCTGACTCTATTATGACTCAAAAAATTAAAAAAATGAATCTAAAATATTCTAAAGATATTTACAAATAAAATGTCATCCATAAAAATTAAAGGATGAGAATTAAATAATATATCCTCGATATCCCTATTTAGAAATTTAGGGCTTGTTTGATTCTCTTTTATGTTTTTTTATTCTAAAAAACTATTTTTCAAAACAAGTTTTGAAAATAAAAAACAAAAAAATTATTTGGATATATTTAAAAACAGGTTTTAAAAACCAAAAAATAAAAAACTTGTTTGAATACCTGATTTTGAAAACAATTTTTTTAAAAAACTTCTTTATATAATTGTTTCTTAAAAATATTTTTAAAAATAAAAAAGTCATTTGTTTTTAGTTTTTTAAAAAACTAAAAACAAGTTTTGGGAAAGAGAACTAAAAATAAAATTCAGTTTGAACCAATTCTTCTTAACATCAATTTATTTAATTAACTTATTTTATATAATTGATATTAAAATTTTATTATAATTAACTTTTTTCCTGATTTATTTATTATAAATAGATAATATCTTATTATATAAATAATCAAGTCTGATTAAAAATTAAATTAAAAGATCAATGGATAACACGGTCTCAAAAAAAAATGATTAAAATTTAAATAAATATTTTTTTACAATGATTTTTAAAAATAACATCTAGTTATATAAATGATTGAATTGCGATGGTTTAACCATACCCTAGTAAAAATTTGATCGTGAAGTGTGGACATCTCTGTTGCGCTTTGATTAGATAGTTTAGACAAGTTATCCAAATTATAACTTGTACTCTGTGCACTCCTGTTTTAAGTTAAATCCTCCACTTATGTCGGATCCATATTCTCCCATTATGTAAACAACACATCACTTTGATTCCACTTGCGTATATAATTATGATTGAACCTAGACCTGGTTTGTTGCATGGACATGAAAGGTTTACAGGAAACAAGAGCGCTCAAAATTACAGTAGAACCATATATATAAGCATGAAAATTGTTTTAAGATTTTCTATACTCTATAAGTTTTCTCAATTTGACATTTTTTGTCGCCACCGAAGGTCTTTTTAAAATTTTTTTCAATTCTTTTTGTTTTTTTAACATAAATGTTGTGATATTGTGATAATGCTATATCTCCTAGTGTGTTACACGAGAATTATTTTTAAGTTTGTGTTTTTTAAAATTATAAAACTTGAATTTCTCTGGATAACTCATTTGCTCTGTAGGATTAATATAAATATGAGTAGTTATATTTTAATTAGTCAGAGTACATATGAGGTGACACTATTGGAGTATGTAAGATTTTTCATTGATCTTTTTTATGTGCTTCACATTATTTTTCTAAAATTTATTGAATAGGAAGAATTACATTAAGGTACTAAGTAAGGAAATTAATTATTTAACAAGTCTCAGCTAGCTCCTCAGCTTGTCAACATAACTTCTCAACTTGTTAAAATAACTCCTCACTTGTCAATGGGGACCTTTCTAATATTAATTTTTATTTAAGACCTTAACATAATTCTCCTTAAATTATTAAAGTTATGAATTTTCTATTAAAGAATTTGTTTAATTATTTTTTTCTTGTTTTTAAAGGTAAAAGGATTTTTTAAAAATTGGAGCGGCTTCAAAATTAAAAACGCGCAATGCATAAAAAAAACCATGAAAATGACGCCAACTCTCCCGCCCCGCCTCTCTATTTTAACTCACCGCTTGTCTTAATTTTCTTCCCCCTTCCTCACCTTCTTCAAGACGCTCACTTTTCTCTATGCAACACCATCGCCCTCAATCCCATATCGCCACCATCCCCGGTGTCGCCGGCAGCATCATTTTGTGGGATCTAGATCCATCTGGGTTGCCGGCAAACCTTTTATGGGAAGTGCTGAAGAGGCTGCCACCGACGGGACTAGTGTCAGCAGCGAGGGTATGCAAGGGATGGAGGGATATGACAAGGAAGCTGTAGAGGGCAGCGAAAGAGCTTAATCTCAGGGTTCCGGTAGGCGTTCAACTGGGATTTGTTGCGTCGATGCTCTAGAAGTGTCCAAGGGTCGTGAAGCTCTCTCTTAAAATGGAAAGGTGTGGATTTTTTCAGTCGACAGTCGATGGGTATAGCTCTGTCCTCAGTCAGATGCGTTTTTGGCTTTTTGCTTACTGATTCTAGCTCTTATGACTATGTCTGTGACTCTATTGTTGAAGACTGAAGTGTAAATTATAGATTGTGACTTTTTGCTTACTGATTCTTGACTCTTTTGCTCTGTGACTTTATTCTTGATTGTGACTATGGCTTTTTTAAGTTTTTTTCCTTATCAAAGAAGAGAGAAAGATATAAATAAAGAAAGGAGATGCTGAAACAACCTTGTAAAAGAATTATTCAATCTTGTGTATAAATTAGAATATGGGGTATAAAATATCACTTTACCTAAAAAAATGCTTCATCATATCCTTGATTTCTTTCTTGCATTAACATATCAATCCCCAAAAACATCGGTTCGTTGTTTAAGTTTCCATAGCCAATTGAGTATATAAAGGTAGACTTGCTTTTACATGAAAATCAGTCACTATTTTCATCTTATTGAGAACGTATTCAATCCTTCTTATCCCTTTGACTTCAAGAACACACATTCATTTGGGGAGTGCCAATATATGCTCCGTGACGTTGAATAGTTCTGTCTTCTACTGTGCAATTTTGTATATGATATACAATGTTAGATTATAGCTAATCTTGTTTAACTAATTCTATGGGCAAAGTGCCTATACAAGATCTTGAATTTGTTATTGTAGCTATAAAACTTGCATAGATAGTGTTTAAAGTGTTATGAGTTTTAGTGGGATAGAAATTCTTGGACTTTAAATGCCGGTGTTTTGTCTTTGAAGCTGTAAGGAAGAAAAGCCATGTGTCTCTTCATTGCACTGTTCTATTTGTAGCCTTTTCTTTCTTTAAGCAAAGTTGCTATCTCAGATTCACATAAAGATATCGCCGCTTTACTAAAATCTTGCTTAAATATTTTTTTATTCTTTATTTTCAAGTTTCTTTTTGGAGATATCAGATCCTTTTTTAATTTCTAATCTCTTATTAATAAAATTTCTTTTTCTAGCAAGACATTGTTATAAAATTGCATTGTAGTGTGAATTTTTGCAATTGTTGTGACCATTGCTACTAGGGGTGAGCAAAAGACCCGCGCCCCGCAACTATTTGGCCTGTATAAGCCCGCCCAAATTGGGCCCGTACGGGGTACGGGGCAGCCCGTACCCATTTACATTTATACTGGCGGGTAACAGGTTGAGGCACGAGTCACCCATGCCCCGCCTGTTATCCGTATATGTTATATTAAAAAAAAATTTCGTATCTTTTATGCTTCTTCATTAATTTCTTTCCTTCCAACGGAAAGCATAATTATTATTATTTCAACTAAACCCACTTTTGAGCTCTCTCTTGAGGCATCAAATAAAAAAGAGAACAATACAAAGTAATGGCTATGAATTAGAACATGAATAAAGGTGTCATGTGAGTCATAGAAACGACAAAATTTAAAACTAATCCACTTTTAGATTTTAGCTGTGTATTATATACTCCTACTAACTTATTTGCCTTTTTAAAAGCTCCTTCATTCTTTTCTTTTTTGCTTATATATTTCCTTTTCATACAAAGACGTAAAACTACTCCCAAAATTGCTTATATATATTTGCATCATGTTATTTATTTATGCATTTTTAAATAAATTCTTAAAAATTGAGTCATAATAAAGAAACAAATTTTCTTTTTTTTAAGGATGACGCAGCCTCGCTCGCCCGTTGCTCATCACTACTCACATACTTACCTCATACTCCGTAATAAGTCACTTATAAATTATTCCAAACGAACATTAAGAGCCCATTTTGGTAGAAAGGATTTGATGATAAGTAATTTAGAAAAAAAAGTTACTTATTAGAAGTTATTTTTGTTTGGATTGGGATAGAAAAAGTGACTTATTGAAAGTTATTAGTGTTTGGATTGGAATAAAAAAAACGACTTATTGAGAGTAAGAAAAAATGACTTTTTTAAAAAATAACTTAAATATGCTTCTAAAAAAAGTTACTTTTTTCTGTAAAAATCCAGTAACTTTTTTTTCTATTCAAACCACCTCTTTTCAATAAGTTACTTAATTTTGATAAAAAAACTATTTTAGTAGCTTCCTAAACAGGCTCTAAATACAATAAGGGTACAGATGTGGTTCATAGTTATTGGTATGTGAAATTCAAATTCCAGGACTAAACATTACTCTACAGTTTACGGTCAAACTTTATGTTGTTTCTCCAACACACTTAGATTCCTTCCCATTGCCTTCCAAATACACCAGGGAATATTTTCCCCAACACTAACCCTATTTAATTCAACCCCTCTTTGTTCTCCTTCTCTCCCACTGTTAAAAATCTACTCCACCACTCCCAAAAATTACTCTATTATAGGTATTTTTTTAAATTCCCCCCTACTCTGTTTTTGCGTCTCTATCCACGTCAAAAACTTGCATCCTCACCAGAACTTTACAAAGTAGAGTCCTTGTGTAGACTGTGTTAGACTCTTTCTCAGCTACAGAGAGGCAACGTTAGGCCATCCAAAAATAGGAACATCAATTCTTTCTTCCCCTTTATCAGAGCCTCAGGAATCACAAGACTCCTCCGAATTTTGCCATGATTTGATCCCTTCATTCCTTTTTTTTTTTACCCAAATGGGTTTTCCTAGAAAAAGACTCTTTTCACTTATCTTCTTCCTGGTTTTCTTCCAATCCCAACTCCGACTGTCCTCTTCTTCTTCCGATTACACAACCTTGGTCTACAAAGGTTGTTCCAAGGAAACATTCACAGATCTAAATGGGGTTTACTCTCAGGCCCTTTCTTCCCTATTCGGCTCTCTGGTCTCCCAATCGACCAAAGCCAAATTCTACAAAGCCACCTCCGGCTCCGGCCAAACTGCATTAACCGGCCTCTTTCAATGCCGGGGAGATCTCACCAACACTGAATGCTACACCTGCGTCAGCAGACTCCCCGTGTTGGCCGACAAACTATGCGGCAAGACCGTCGCCTCCAGAGTTCAACTTACGGGTTGCTACATGCTCTATGAGGTTGCCGGGTTTGCTCAAATCTCCGGTATGCAAATGCTGTACAAGACTTGTGGGGCGACGAATGTCGCCGGAACTGGGTTCGAAGAGCGAAGGGACACGGCGTTCTCGGTACTGGCTAATGGGGTTGTAAGCAACCATGGGTTTTACACGACGAGCTATCAATCTGTGTACTTGCTTGCACAATGCGAAGGAGATGTTGGGGATTCAGATTGTGGAGAGTGTGTGAAACAGGCTGTTCAGAGAGCTGGAGCTGAATGTGGGAGATCTATTTCAGGCCAAATCTTTTTGCACAAGTGCTTCATTAGTTTTAACTATTATCCAAATGGGGTTCCTAGGAGATCTTCTCCTGCTGATGAATCTTCATCTTCTTCATCGTACTCATCTTCCTCAGGTAGGTTAACAGATAAACACCAGAACAACCAGCATAGAGAAAGTGAAGAAATTTTTTATTGTATAATAAATAATAAAGCAAATCTAAAACCCCATTTGGAAACTTTTGTAAATGATTAAGTTTGTTGCAATCCCACAAAGCTTCTGTCTCTCGAGAAAGATTGTGACTGTGTAGTGACTGTTTCTAGGAGGATGAAATTGAAACTATATCAAATATTGGATGAGGATAGTGATAGGGGGAATCTTTGAAGGAACGAAGTAACACTAGTCTTGTTTTTTTATTTGTTAGATTGGAATAATCTGTCCCTGTCCTCGTCCCTTTCAATCACAGGCTGCCTTTTTTTAATTGTCTTAATCAGATTTACTATAAAGATGTGAAAGTGAAACATGGCTTATTGATGGAATGACAGGGCAAAATACAGGGAAGACAGTGGCAGTAATATTAGGAGGGGCCGCTGGTGTGGCATTTTTGGTCATATTGTTGCTATTTGCAAGAAATCTGATTAAAAAGCATGATGGTATGTGTTCCATTAAATGAAACTGAAGGGCCATTTCCCTAATCTCTTATATTTGCTAATTCTAAAAATCCTAATGCTTTCCTTCTTTCTGGAAAACCACAATCTGTTTCTGTACAGATTATTAACACAATTGAAGATGATTGATCTTTGAGGAGGCCAAATTCTTTTTTGCTGTGGATTCTTTCTGCATATTCAGTTTTTTGGGAGTGAAGAAAGGATCATTCAACTTGAAGGGTTCTGATTTCACTAGTCAAAGTGGGGACTACTTGTAAGGGAGGTTAGGTAAGATTCTGTTGGGAAGAGCAGTATTATTACTGCTTATCTTAAGAGCATGAAAGTGAGAAACTTTTCTTTCTGTTTTCTTTTCACAACAAAGGGTGAAAAATACCTCAAAGGAACGAATGTTTGTCATCCAAGAAATGGATTAAATAGAAAATTTTTAGGTGATTGTCCCCCTTTAGTCATGTGAATGATTCTGTGTTTTCCCTTCTCTCCAGAGACTCATTGAGGTTTCATTTTCTTCACTAACTTTATGCTTTTGAGAAAGTTGCTTGCATGTTGCTACTTGTTTGCTACCTACCGTAATACCTATCCCTCTAACTCTCACTCTCACTCTCACTCTCACTCTCACAGACACTTGGATTTTCGTGTGTCTTGATTCGAGCAGAAGGATGAGTCAAGTTTTTTAAAGTTTGAAATAGGTCAAAATCGATTTTAATTATGAGCCAATGAGATATAATCGAGGGAAGTGAAAAAAAGGGGGCACAGCAATTGGAGCCTCCTCGTGATGTGTACTAACCTGTAAAAGTCTCTTGCAAACAAAGACATATGGGGAAGGAGGCTCCTTTTTTGGGAATTTGGATGCTTTACAGAATTTTCATGCCATTCAATTGGACTGAGTTTGAGATGTGGGTCATTCAAATTTCTACCAATTCTGCATTTTTTTGGGTTACAGTGCTTTGTTATTTTAATCTAAAATAAGAATAATACTTGTGTGTTCCCAGTAGAGTAATAGATAATTTGTTGTTTGAGGCAGTAATTTTTCCAAATGATCATTTATTATGAGTTAGTAATACTAATGTGTTGAACAAGTGCTTTTAAAATGATACTCTTTCCATTCCTATATACTCCTCTGCTACTATATATATATAGGGTAGAGAGGGAAGACTTTTTTTTTATCCTATTTATAAGTCACCTCATTAATGTTTTGATGTTTAATGTATAATTTTATCCTTAACTTATTATTGTGATGACTTTATTTTTATTTAGTATTATATATATTAAATAGGGATAAAGTTGGATTTTCATGGCAGAGTTAATGAAATTTAAGGTTTTCTTTAATTTGTGTAAAAAATATTAGAAGTATAAGATATTTTTAACTAAATCGTACGATTTTAAGAAAAAAGTTAGTTAGTTAGTTAAAAATAGGGAAATTTGCATTTTGGTCATAGGGAAAAGAATTTATGATCGAATGATTTTGTGAAATCACGTATTTGCACAAAAAGTTAACATATTATGGATGTTAAATTATCCAATTGCCCTTAATAAAAAAATTATTTCTCTTTCTCACTCTGACGCTCTAACTCTGTCTCACGTTTCTCTCTCTTTCTCTCTGAAGTTATAGTTGTTAATAGTAGCACATTGAGTTGTTAAAAGCGCACATTAGTTGTCAATGGCACACAATGAGTTGTTAATGGAAAGTGCATCTCATTCTCTCTCTCTGTTTTTTTTTTTTGCAAATGCCATTAGAAATGTGTATGTTTCAATTGACAACTCAACGTGTGTCATTGACAATTTAGTGTGTTTCCATTTACAACTCAATGTACTACCATTGACAACTATAAATTCAAATTCAGAGAGTGAGTGAGTTATAGTTGTCAATAGTAGGATATTGAGTTGTCAATGGAAAGCGTATCTCATTCTATTTGGTTTTTATATAAATACCATTAGAAATACATGTATTTTTATTGACAATTTCTAAGTGTATCTCGTTGACAATTTAGTGTATTTTCATTGATAAAAAAAAGAAGAAAAAGAGAATGTAAATGTAATAGATTATGTGAGAGAATCATGAAACATGAGAAAATATGCATTTATTATAGAGACAGGGTCAAATGACATTTTATAAAAAAAGACAAGCCTTTCAAATAAAAATATCTTATAAGGGAATAATTAAAATGGCAGCTGCTGACCAATATGTAAAAAATTAAATTGACTAAAGGCCAAAAAACAATAGAAAATTAATTTCATTTTATACAATATTTAATCCATGTATCTAATTATCTACGGAGTGAAGTTAAAGATTCCAAAGTCGGATCAGTAAGATCATGATAAGAAACTTTTTTCCCTAGTCTATGAAGTACTCCATATCAAACAGCTCAATGGGTCAACTTAACCATTATTATGAGAGAAAAATGAAACCACTCTTTGTATATTTAATTTGTTCGTTTGTTTGTTTCCCTTTTATCTGATTTAAGAGGAGGCGTGTTCAAATATTATCTTCATCATAGAGCATAACAGTAGTAGAGGACTTTGTTTTGGTTTAAAAATCTCATTTTATAACTTTTCTTCCCATAAACTCTTCCTATTATATGTAGTATATATTAAGAGGGTCTTTAGTAAGGAGAGCAGTTTTTAATGCAAATTATATATAGAAAAGTTAAGACACGTTTTTTTTATATATAAATAATTAAACTAATGTTTTTTTACATCTATGAATTAGCTACTTCTGTAGGAGACAATGGCATTTAGTGGTTACTTCAACGGGAGGGTGAGTGGCATGTGGATTAGAGTATGGAAATCTCATTTAAATATGAAATGACCAATTTGATTTGAATATAAGACCATGCATATCTCATGTCAATTGTTAACATCATTATCATCATCATCATATTATTATTATTATTTATTTTTTTAAAAAAGGAGAAGGCTTGAATTGGAGGGAGCAAATATGGAATGAAGAGAAAAAGAAGTGGCGTGATCACATGGGGGAGGGAGAGTTATGGGGTGTTGTTGGCTGTACCGTAAGGAATGTGATTCTTAATTGGGAATAACAAGTAACAACACCATCACAACCACGTGCTTTGGAATTTGTTGCTTCTATTGTTTCTTTTTCTGTCTTACCAATGCTAATACTAATACTAATGTGTATGTCATAAGCCAAAAAAAAAAAAAGGAGCAAAAAGAGATTAACTCAATTATCAATATTAGTTGGATGTTATACATTATGGATGAAGTCAATTGTTTAGTTAAGGCATTCTTTAGGGCATGTGCATGCTTGGCAACAGGTTTAACCGGAGATGACTTAAAAGAAAAAAAGCTGATAGTCTAAAAAGAATATTTTCACAGCTATTTTTAACAAAAAACAATTTAAAAAGAGAAGCTCCCATATTAAGCTTTTAACAAAAAAGTCATTTTTGCTATTATCAATTTAAATATAAGTCACTCTTATAATCTAACTTTTTTTAAGTTGTTTCTGAAAAGTCACGTTAAAGGCACAAAACTATTTTTTATATATTTGTCTCCTAAATCTTGTTGGAAAAAAGAGTTTCTATTGCTAATCCAAATATGCACTAAATATAAGTGAGTTCACAAATTACTATATATGGAAATCAAAATACTTCCTCCAGTTTTAAATATAAGATTTATTTAATTTTTTAAAGAGGCTAAAGAAAATAAATAAATTATTTAATCACATTATATGTTATGTGTTGTTAGATTATATATTAATTTATAGGTCAAATAAATTAGTTTAGAGGAAAACTATGAATAAAAATCCTTTAAACTATCTTATTTAACTTCTTTTTTTAATATCTCTAGAAAAATAAACTAGATTTTATATTTAGAATAAAAGAGAGTATTGAGCTTGTCGGGGCAAAGTTGTAAAAGTGGCGCATGAATGAAGGCGGTTGGTGGAAAAGGGAGATGCCCTGTGAGCCACGGCTCCAACCAAAACTCCAAAAGGACAAAGACAATGTCCCCAACCAATGCACCCTACTGCTCTCCACTCTGGCATATAGGTGAATTAAATATATTATTATAAATTGAAAACATTCAAACTGTGAGCATATACAAGTTTGGGCTGTGTTTTAAATTCACAAGTTTAAATTGTTCATGGATCCTGTTTTCATATTCCCTCCTCTTTTTGATGCTTAATATAGAGTTTATCTTAGTTCTAAATATAAGATCCATCTTTTATATGTGTTAATATTTTTTTTTTAATTCACCCTTATTGATATTCCAATAATAATTAAGAAGAAAGTAGATAAAGGAATTAAAAAATATGACTATAATATTTTAGAAAATATATGTAATGTAATCCAACTTCTTTAATTTAGTCAAATTAAGTTAACATGTTATATTAAGGACATGGAGTAGTATTAGTTTTTATTGGGTATTTGATTCTTATTCTCCCTTATTTTTAATATATAACACACACACACACATCTTCTCCATTAGAGGGCAAATGTGGAGATCCTTTAAGTCCTTATCTCTTTGTGCTATGTATAGAGAGACTTGGTCATGCCATAAAAGCTGAATGTGAAATTAAAAGATGGAGACCGTTGAAACTCACAAGAAAAGGACCAAGTGTGTCTCATTTCTTCTTTGGGGATGATTTGATACTTTTCACAGAAGCATCAAAGGCCTAAATGAAGGAAGTTAGAAAGATAATGAAGCAGTTTTGTGAAGTATCTGGACATCGAATTAATCTGGACAAATCAAATATGTTTGTTTCAAGTAACATACATTTTAACACTGCAGCTAAATTAAGTCAAGAACTTGGGGTGGGATTGATAGCAAATATGGGAAAGTATTTAGGAGTTCATTTAACTCACAAAAGGGTCTAAAAAAAAATACTTTCTCACACATTGTTAAGAAAGCTAAGCATCGCCTCTCTATTTGGAAAAGCAAGTACTTAAGTATGGAGGGACATTTAGTTATGATCAAATCTGTCCTTGTAACTCTCCCTAATTATTAAATGCAATTCGTTCTCTTATCGAAAGGAGTTATACAAGAGCTAGAAAAAATCAGCAAGAAATTCCTTTGGTCTCAAGATTCTGAATCTAGGAAAATGCATATTGTTGCATGGGACAAAGTCACTAAGATGAAAAGAGAGGGAGGTCTAGGTCTAAAGAA
>JBAGKO010000017.1:9298892-9315146 GCA_037177275.1 Acacia concinna
AATATAGTATGATATTTATACTACCTTTGGTGCTAATTATAAGACCCAATTAAATTTTTTTAGAGAAGTGAAGGAAGCAACATATGTTACTTAATTATATCATATGTTGTGTTTTATCATATTATATATTAATTCATAAGTTAAACAAAATAGTTTAATAAAACGATAAATTTTAATTCTTTAAAATAAGGTATTTATACAACCTCCAGTTCTAATTATAAGACCTAAATGACTCTTTTGGCTTCATTCATCTCTCTAAAAAAGTTAATTGGATCTTATAATTAAGATCAGATGGGATAAAAATAACAGAAAATTTGTTTTTTTTTTTAAAAACCAAACTCATCGGATGAAAAGCACCTAAATGTTGCTTATAGATTATCCAACGATTACCCCACTTCGAGTGATACACCATACGTCACTTCAAACATCACATTTTTTTCCAATGGCAAACGCACCTCGGGCTTGGTAAATCGTGCAATCTGAACTGGAAATCGTCACGCCAAACACACTGAAAGTAAATTGGGTAAAAGTAAGATTGTGTAATTTGATTTGTGTTTAGAATAAAGATTGCAGAAATTACTTATAAGTTACTTATACAAAAGTAAAATTTGTTTGGTTGAAATTTTGAAAAAATAACTTTTGATGGGATGACTGAAAATGGTATGAATCATATTATATAGGTCACACTTATATATCTAAATATATTGTGATATTTATATTACCCACGATCTTAATTATAAGATCTATTTGACTCTCTTGGCTTTCTTAATTTCTCAAAAAAAAACCAATTAGGTCTTATAATTAGGACCGAATGGAGCCTTATTATATGTAAATATAGTGTGATATTTATACTATTTTCGATCTTAATTATGAGACCTAGTTGACTTTTTTGGCTTCTTTAATCTCTCAAAAAAAAATTACTGGGTTTTATAATTAGGACCAGAGGGAGTCTTATTATATGTACAGGATGTGTGATATTTATACTACATTCGTGGCATTACAATTGGATGAAAAGTATGATTGCTATACAATTTGTTCTAAAGCACCAATGGTCTCCAACGTCAAACCAAACACTTGATTGTTTTTTTTTCCATCGGCAATTGTGCCTGGGGAGCAGTGAATCGTCCCAAATGGAGCCTGGATCGTCGAAACAAACGCACACATAGCAAACAGGCACATAATGCCCTAATTCCATCTTCTATTTCATTTAAACTTCAAGCTTGCGCTGTTAACATTGCTGTATGACATGCCCTAGTGATTCACCAACATGCTGTAATTTGTTCCATGCTGTTGTCTCATCAAGACAATTCCAGGTAAACTTGATTTTAAAAATAAATTAAGCTAATTAAAAATAAATACAAAAAATGTATTTAATACTCTTTTTAGGGAGAGTTTTGTCAAGTTTATAGGTTATTCTTCATTTCCAAGTTGTTAGGAAATGATATGGCTTCATGGGATGGCAGGTTTCCTGGCTCATGCAAGCATTAAATTAAATCAAACCGTTAATAAAAAGTACGTGATTTGATTAATAATATAATGTTATTTTATAAAAAAATTTATATTTTTATATTTTTTAATTTATATGCATTTTTAATGATTTAGTCTTGTTATTAATTATATATTTTTAGCTTTTATTCTTAATTTTTGTTAAAATTAATTTTTTTTATAATTTTTAAATTTTACAATATACATAATATTCACTAATATCCTTATCCCTTTCAGTCATTTATCACAATAAGTTACATTTTAACATATCAACTAAATATATTTTACTTTTACATACGTCACTTATACTATCGTCAATCCAAATATAATCACGTTATGATTTATCAATAAATCTAATTATAAATAAGTTACTTATTCAATCTTTATTTCTAACATATCCTATTTTAACGTGGTAGTTTTTAATAGACAATTGACAATAGTACGAACGTCCTTATGGATGAATCAACATTATGCTGATTCAACTGCCTCAGGTGTAAATGTCCTGGTATGGAAGATGCCGGATGTTTTATTGCAGTGCGATGAAAGAAAAGATGCAGTCATCGTATATCAGTGATTGACTTTTTGTGACGTTCCATCCCATGATTCTTTTAGTTAAGTATAGCATTTTATAATCCACTAACAACATCCGTTGTAGTCTAGTTGGTTAGGATACTCGGCTCTCACCCGAGAGACCCGGGTTCGATTCCCGGCAACGGAAACTTCTCTTTTGGTTTGTTTACGCTTTCGCAGAGTCTTAAACGCTTCCTTCCAAGTGTTAGCCACCCTTGATCAACGCGCGCCAAAACAGTTCACCTCACCACGCTGGAATTTTTTTTTTTTTTTGAGAGAACCGGTTGATATCTTTAATAATACGTCCGCTTCTGTTTATAAGACCTCATTAATTTTTTAGAGAATTTTAAAATTTTTTTGATAAAGTTAATTATATTACTTTAAAACATTAAATTTTGTCGGTTTTTTTCAAATTGTGTTGTTTGACTTATGAACTACTATATAATATAATAAAACACAATATATGATATTATTAAGTAATGTAATTGACTTTTTTAATTTTTTTTAAAATTCTCTAAAAAAAGTCAATAGAGTCTTATAAATAGGAATAATGAGTATTTTAATTAACTTACTAGCGTTTTGACCATGTTATGTGTAATTTTAAGAATGATAAGGCAACAGTATATTTCCAAAAAAAAAAAAAAAGCTTCGTACATACTATTCCGAAATACTAATGTTGAGTCTTTTGTTTTAATCAAGCCAATGAAGCAGATCTACATATTCAAAGAAAAAAAAAAGATTCATAGAAGAAAAGCTTGACGATGGTGTCAGCAAGAAAGTTAATAGGATTTGAAGGCAAAGTAAAAAAGTGGGTTTGGCAGATAGTAGTTGACGATCCTTTCCTGTGCACCAATTTGAATGAAAAGAACCTTGGTAGATGTAAAATGTTAGTTAGTCATCTTCGTCCTCAACATCAACACATGCAGTGTGTGTTAATCTGGGATCAGCAACGTAACACTTAGAATTACAAGCACGGTGCCATCATTCAAATTGAAAGCATGTAAGAACACGAATTAGCATAACAGTTGCAAAACGGGTAAGGCTAATGATTTTATTGCTATTACTGCCAACACAATCCCAATTTCCTACTATTTATCCTTAGTATAAAGGAACGGAGGCGTGCAATACTTTTACTGGATTATATTGAACCTCAGATACATTAAACTTTACAAATTTGATGAACTCAGATACAGCTCAGGTGCATTCAAAGTATAAGCGCTAAAACCTGAGATTCGTGTGTGTGTCTCTGTATGTGTGTGTGTATGAGAAAACGGAAGTCGAAAGCCGAAGATAACATCCATGAATTTTGTATATTTACATATGTTGAGTATGTGCCTGATTAATTCTGATTATTAGTGAACTAAATATGTTAAGTTGACACTCTATTTATAATTAGGTTATTTTTTATTAAGGTGTAAATTTTCTTAAATCTAATCTTCAAAAAAATGAAATAAATGACACGTAGACTTTTAGGATGGATTTACACTTTAAAAAAAATCAGAATAATATATAAACTACTAATTCAATATATTTAAGTAACTAATGCACAAAAATTATCATTTTGGTATGGCAAACAAGCATATGTAAAGATAAAAATATATGGGCGTTTGTTTTAATTTTATATGATTTAATTTTTTTTTTCCAACATGATTTTTTTTTAAAAACAACAACGCTGCAAAAGTCTATACTCATGTGTTTTCACATGAGTGCATCAATTTGAAATTAATTATAACAATAAGCCCCTCTAAATTAGGAGTTTAGATTCCCCACACATCCATACACTCTATGGTGCGATATGGAAGCTCCTCTACATTAAACTATGCAAATTAAATATGCATCCTTCACATCTTAAAAACGCTGCAAAAGTCTATACTCATGTATATAAAGTACTTCCTTCTTGGTTCTTAATTACTTGTAAAATGTGTATATTTTTATTTTTTTCATAATTCATTCATATATTTACGTTTTGTACATTGCTTTTGAATCTACCAAAGTATTTATACTCCTAATGTGTGTAACACGGAAGGGAGTATCTAACAGTGTCAAACACAGTGGAAAAGGAGAACATCAGAAACAGACCTTGAGAAAATTATCCATTGCTCATTACTCATTATTCAAAAAGAACAAAATCCCTCTTTATATATGCTAAGCCTGAGAATGGTAAATTCATGACTTGTTTCAGTTCAAGTGATTTGTTTATAAGAGTGCCTACAACCATATCCTTGTGACCAGACCCACCGTTAACTCCAAATCCTCTACACACTACCAGAGACGTATTTAGAACCCAAGGAACAGAAACAGCAAAAGCAATACCAGAACCTTTTCTTCCTTCATACGAGTTCGCCCCCAAAAGCGCCTCCTTGTATGCTCGGCAAACTCGAGATATATACTTTCCCATTGGCAAAATTGGCTCAATAATCGATGGAACAGATCGACCAAGGTTTGATATATCACAGTCTGAATGCAGATTCACTACAACAGTGCCATGTTCAGGATGAAGTCGGCTACTAAGTGCTTTGAGAAATGGAGAATCTAAGTCCCATAACTTGTGAGGGAAAATATCATCACCATCATAAGCATCAATGAAGACCATATCATATATATTAGTATTATCGATGATAAATTTCTCAGCATCTGCCTCATAGAGGTAAAGCCTCTCATGGATGCCTTTCCACATAACTTCATCTATGGGGTTAGGTTTTAAGACCCGGTTGCCTGATTGTGTCACAATTGAGAAAGCCGGAAAACCCATAGCTCGAATTGAAGCTGAGATAACAAGGGGGTCAATTTCAGCAATGTGAATAACAGCACCTGGAAAATTTAAGCAAGGTGCACATGGATCAGCTAGTGTTGAAAATTTGCCAATCTAAGCAAAGAAGAAATAAAACCATGAAAAATTGTAGCAAGCAGAAGTAGAAACATTAGACTTTTTCAGCTTGCATATGCAAAAGAATTAGTCTGTGCAAGAGAAAACAGAGCCAGGGGTATGGAGAAAGAAATTTCTTCAAAGAACAATTCCATGAAGGACTTGATAAATATGCATCCGTTCAGGCCGCAACAACCAGTATAGGCTCAACCTATGATATATGTCTCCTCTTGCCAGTTTAATTCTAATTATATCGTTGCTAAGATTGCCTTTCTGGGACCTACTGCTTATAAATGACCCTCCATTCATTTCACGGATTCTTCTTATTCTCTCTTTTCTTTTGTTACGTGTTATTGTATGTAAATATTTCCTATCATCCTGAAAGTTCTAGAAAGGAATGAAAATCAGTTATTAGAGGTTTTCTCGTTAAATAGATGCCAAGATGCTGATGCTGCAAACCAACCTAAACTATGTGAGTCCAAGAATTTCACCTTGAATTTTACTAGCCAGAAAAAGAGGTAAACTCCCACCACCATGCCCGATGCATAAAATGCGCATGGGTTTCTTTCCCTGCAGTGCACTGACAATGTCATAGTTACATGATGCTATAGTAGCCAGCCCAACTGATACCATGCTCCTCAGATCTGCAAGATGACAAAGCAAATCAAAATAAGGCTTTGTATTAGAATGGAACAGAATTGAAAATTCATCTTAAGATGGAGAGAATCATAAAATAAGAAAGGAAAAAAAGAATCTTAGCCTGCCAAAAAATGGCAATTTTGACAAAGTTAAAGGGTGATCATAAAGACTGCATCAAAGGGTATAAATTATAAAACACCAAAATTTTGTGCGCTACTTCTTTCTTCTTTAAGCTCTATGCCTCCCTGCATTTTTCAAAGAATAGATATCAATGGAAAACAAAGAAAGGATTCAAATTTAAATTTAATCTATTTTGAGGAATTGCAAAAGAAAGTTAATTTTTGAGAGAACAAAAAACAGGCAGAAGCTGAATCAAGCAACCAGGCGACGAGATAATCGGTTTTTCGCAGCTTGCATACTGAAGCTAACCAACAGAAAACAGGTATTAAATATCTAGAAAATTTTCACCAGCATGTCCTAACAAGGGAATTGAAGAAGACACCTCTGTAGGAAGGACATTTAAGTTGGTGATCAAAGTTTTTTCCTAATGAACATGCCAGATTGCTCCAGTTAGATACTTGAGCCTCAAATCTGTTAACTAGCTATTAATCCGCAAAGATATCAACAAATTATATACAGCTTCATTGTTTATATTTTCTACAATAAGACAATGTTAATAACATACATGGAACAGCCAAACAATGTGGTTGCTGCATAAGATAGATGGAATCTGGCTTTGTTTCCTGGTAAGATGCCATTACTTTTACAGCACTTTGGCGAGTATCATCATTGAAACGAAGCACCCTCCACCGATATCCTAGTATCCTTAATTGTTGTCGACAGTCATAAGCTGGATGTATCTCCTCATACCTGCACTTCAGCCAGCTTTCTATTTCTGACCATAAAACTCTATTCTGTAAAAAGTAATCCAAGTTTCTTGTTGAAGCACGTGATGCATATGGTGCCAATTGCCAATGAAAGTGGTGTAAGACAATGATTAAAAAATCAGGAACTACAAAGTTGCAATTTGCCAAAAAAGAAAATCGGAACTATATGTTACCCAAATAAATGAAGGAACTAGAAGTTGCAAGGAAAGCTGTGTGTTTGTTCAAATGATAGCTTTCATTTTCCAAAAATAATATCCAGCATACAAGGTATGATGGGCACATTTTTACTACGTATATATCAGCAAAGCAAATCTTTTATAGATATTCACATTTTCCCCAGAAACTTCTTATCAAAAGATAATTAGAAATCAAAAGACAGTAAAGTTAGATAATCTCTGTGGCCCGTAAAGTAAAACATATCTCATTTATGTCAAAGTCTTCGTAAGAGTTACAGAGACTGATGAACTTCATAGTTCTTGGATCCTATCAAAAGAATAGAGCTTTGACATGGATTCATGCTCAATGTAAGGAGGGAGCAGGCATGATGTTGGTTCGTTGGGTATTATCAACTGAAACCCAAATTCCATTTAGCTGTCGACATTGAATACCAGTGAAATCCAATTTCCTAATCACACGAAATTTTGGCCAAAACACACGAACGCGCGCAAATAACATAGAGGATGAATGAGGTAGAGAGATACTAACAGGTCTGGAAGAGGGATAGTCAAGGACAGAAACGATGCCGTTTCCTTCGCCGGAAGTTGCTCGGAGAATGGTTGCCCCTTGGGATTCCGTACCCCACCACTCGGAAGAGTAGGACCAGTCACCTTCGTCCTCCACATGCCGCCGCACAGCCGTCGAAAACCGACGGAGCCAAGTTGTTTCACAGCGCCTCATGGTGACTCAGCTAGTCAACTTTGAATGTTTGATGTGAAGAGAAATAAAACCCAGCTTCCCGGTCAAAATTATATTACCCGTTCTTTCTTTCTTTCGTTTTTTTCCCCCTCCGGCACATAATGAGTGTTTGGAGCAAAAGATTGTAATTGCCATTTTTAGAAAAATAAGATTAAATAAAAACATATTTGAATAAAGTTTTTAAGAATGATTTTTTAGTGCATAATAATTGTTTGGATAAAGCTGTTGATAATAGCTTTTGATGTATAATAGCTTTTTTAGAATAATTTTTTAAGAATAACTTATGTGAAAAATTCGGTTTTAAAAAATTTTGAGTATTTAGATAAATGTTATCAGAACAGTTTTTTCTATAATGAAATGATAAAATATGACCTTAGCTTTTATAATAATTACATGTAAGGATTATAATGTGATATAAATGATTTTTACAATAAAATTGCATAATAAATACCAAAATGTATATAAATTGGATTAAAAAAATAAAATTACTATATTAGTCCATATTATAAGATGATAAAATGGAAAGAGGAAAGAGAAAAGTAGAAAAATAAAGAAGGAGAAAAGTGCAAAAGTAGCTTTTGAAAAGTTGGTTTTAGAGAGAAAAATATTTGTTTGGGGTCAAAATGATTTTTCTAAAAAATGAAAGTGTTTTGGTTTTTTTTTTTTTTTTCAAAAGTTGGTTTAGCCCCAAAAGGGCTTTTTTTTAGGGGATCCAAACAGGCTATAAAAGTAAATAGTTTGAATAAAAGTAAGATTGAGTAATATGATTTGTGTTTGAAATAAAGATTGTAGAAGTTACTTATAAGTTACTTATGCAAAAGTAAAACTTGTTTGGTTGAAATGTTTTAAAAATTACTTTTTATAGGAAATGACTGAAAAGGTTGTTAATTATATTATATGGATTACATATTGAATGTGATATCCAAAAATGACAAAAAATTGAAAACAATTTTTCACAAAGGTTAAAAAAAATAATAAAAACATATAACTAATAACATGTCAAAATGAATAAAAATGCATATAAGTTAGAAAGTACATAGAAGTAAAATTTGTTGTCAAATAATATTACACCTCTACTTAGATCACATGGACTATACTATTTGGTCTTTAATGCCATCACAAACAACATTTACATGATGTGATGATAGCCAATGATAGTGTGAGGAAGAGCCCTCCTAATGTTGATTAGTATCATCTATATGACCTATGCTCTCATTGCATTCCTAAAATTGACATCTGTTTGGAAAAGCTTCCTGATGAAATTATGTATTGCATTGTTGCACAAACTATGTGGACTTGTGTTTTGTATGTATTTGTGCTTTCTTTGTAACATTTCAAATCTATTCTTCCACACACCAAAAGTCCTTTTAATTGTACACCTCAGACTTAAATAATAATAATTGAATGTCCTTTTTATCATTGGCAAATCCCGATTGACACCTGAATTGAGACAAGTGATAACGCTCGCACCCATACGGTCCAATATATCCTACTGGTGTTGGATATCCAGAAGCTACCAAGTAATATTTCCCTAACAAATGGATAAATAAGTAATAGTTATTGAAATCAATGCAAATATTAAATGAAGACAATTTTTAAATTGAAGTGGAAACAATAGTGGATGGGAGAAGTTCATAGTCGGATATGAAATTGCAGACTGAAAGACATGGGCATCATGTGCAGTACTCTCCCATCCGGCCAACACAAATGTGAAGCACATATCCCAATTGCACACAACCATGGCATTATGTGTTGTATGTCCCTTTCTCCTAATATATTTCTCTCGGTTGGGTCCACTTACCACTCACTTTATGTGAATCTCATCTATTGCCCCAAATGCATTTTTGAAGTACGGGTAATAACGACAATCATATAATATTTTTGGGTGACAATCACAAAATTAGAGATCACATGGTGTAATATTTTCCCTCGCTAAACTTAAGTAAGCCTGTAATACTATGTGTGCATGCCTATTGACAGTTTCTCCTACATGTTGAAATAATTTCTATATCACCCTATTAGGTGCTGCATGTCCAATAGTGAACAAAAATATGGCAAGCATTTCTTGAACCCCAACGTTTTGCACATCCGGTAACCCATGTTGAACTAATTCACTACACAGGCTGTAGAAAACATGTTTTTCCACTCTAAACATATCATGACACCCTGTCCAATTGCTAGCCAACATTTTTTGCACCCATGCATGACCTTTTTTTTTTCTAGTCTTACGAGGTTCTTTGTACACATAAGAGACAAGATATTGACAAACCAACACGGTCATGTTTTCATACTCAATTAGCTCTTCTTCTATAAGTGATTCTAACATAGACTGTTCATCTTCCTCTATTCTCACTAACAAATTTTGATTTGTTTTCAAATTCTTCCCTCAATGACATTTGTGAGTGTAGTTAGATCAAGTTGTTAGAAACACAAAAAACATGACATATGAACATAATCTGAATACAGTAAACAAGTCAAAAGATCATAACCATGTCATAGAGTCATAAGTGACCTAAGCATAAGGAAAACATACAGTCGACATATCATAACGTCATAAGTTTCGTAAACATAAACATACACATTAGTAAAATCTAGGCTACTACATAAATATAGTTCAAACATCTAGAGGACTAAGTAGCATTGTTGTAAACCATGAACCACAACCATTCTATCAAGTACGTAGGTTGATGTCTCAATGAAACACCTGTTTCCTGAGCAATCTTGTTCTGAAGAAGCTTAATGCATCAAATGCGAAAGTCAACATCATCTTTGACTACATCAAGGCTAATCAAATCATTGATAACATCTTAAACATATGACTCTCTTATTTTCTTTAACGTCTCAGATCTATCCACCGACACATTAGCCATTCTACTGACTGCATCAATTATTTGTTGTGAAGCCGGAATTTTGTGCCTTTTATTCTTAACTTTCCTTTTAACTCTCTTCCCCTTCCCCTGGCTTGTAGATACAAAAGCAATTGATGGTAGAGTGATACTTGTTATGCATATGCTTGCCATTTCATCTATTACTCCTGTATTAATGGCTGGAATAGTACCAAAAAGCTCGTCTTCGTTGTCCCCTAAGCCTTCTTCTTCATCCATGGTAGGTTGGTACACGTTGCTCTAATCTTTCTCATATGTCTACGGCTATATGGTTGTGTTTGCGTCTTTGACTGCGCGTATGATGGTGAAAAGAATTATTCACTAGTCACCACAACATCCTTGAAAATCAATCTTCGCTCATTCTCATGCTACAGGCCAACATGTCTAAATTTCTATATGTTGAATTCTCCTGTATGCATTTAAAAATAATGATAGTTAAGCTTGCTCATGTCATAATGTCAAGAATTTTACATTTCTGAAACTTATAATCATGTAATATTTTGGTACGTTTATTTTTTCATTCCACTACTTAGTCGATGCAGATATGCCATTTGTTATAGGGTCGTAGCCCACACCAGTCTCTTTATTTAAAGCATCCCAGGTCCTTAGTTATTTTCTCAATACGTCTAACTTATTCCTAAATTGTTTCTTCCCATATTCTTTCCCAGTCTTCTCATTGAAGGTAGCGGTAATAGCTTTCTAACCTATCGGTGTAAAAGTTCTTCTACTCCATTCTTTTTAGTATATTTTCTCAACGCATGCAAGGATGAAAAGCTGGGTAGTGCAGTCATCCAATATTGCCTTTCCTTTATCATCGTCCATACTTGACAAAATGCTAGCAATAAGGTGCCCCTTATTAATTTTATTATAATTAATTAAGTTAAAAAATATTCTATATGATGTTCAAAATGTGTCTCATTTGGACACATGCAACGTTCATATCCTACAAATCAATCATTCGCAATCGAAACTTTTCATACTAACAATCATTTCTATAAATATTGGAAAAGTGACATTTTGCAACATGATAAGTTGATAAACATCAAAGCTAGTCTCAATTTATAGCTTCTAAAATAGAATGCCATGAACAAATAACTTCACGACCTTATCCATGTGTTCAAAATTGATCAAACCCAAGCGTATTTGTAGTTATAGGAAATGGATTACAAGGCATAACAAATATACATGGGAATTCAAAGTGACCAATAGCACAACAAGCCCAATCCATGGCACGAACTTCAAAAGAGAAAAGGGAATATTAGATTATCTTAAAGTTAAACTCAGAATCCATTAAAATGAAACAATTGCTCAAAATATTGAAAAAAAAATATATTGAACCTGGGACCTGAAAATTATCTACCCTAAGATCCGGACTTCATTTACTCATATTTTTTATGAGCATGGGATGTGCTCCCCCAAGAAAAGGAAACCATGTTAATACAAATACAATGAAATAATTAATTGTGTGGGCACCAACAAAAAAAACAATGTAAAAATCTATTGGATATATTTTTCTTACCAATAAAACCAGTATTGTCATTTATATACAAGTTAAGGTGAAAAAATATACATATGATGTTTCCTAAAGTGCGCCCAACATCAAGTACTTTTTGTGTGTGTGCAAAAGTACACACATGGTTACAAAAGTGGGGTAAAAATGTACATTGACTGTTAAGTTTGACTTTTTTCATTTTTAAGGCTTGTGTGGGTAATGACTCAGCTAAGGTTTTATCCTAAGTGGCAGTGGATAAAAAGAAAAAACAAAAAAAAATGACATCTACCCACAAATATTAACTTATTTCTTTAAATAAATACAAAGATGCTTAACTTACTTGAGGCTAGATATAAAGAACTGTCACATCATATTGATTCATAGATAATAAATGAATATCAATGGGTAGATGTGGATTTTTTTTGTTTTATAAATTTTATCCACTACCACCTAAACTAAAACCTTAATTGAGTTATCATCTACGTAAGCCTTAAAAATAAAAAAATGGTCAAATTTAACCATTAATGTGTATTTTTGCCCTACTTTTGTAATCACATATGTGCTTTTATACACAAAAAAGACACTTAGTGTTGGACGCACTTTGAAAAACATCATATGTGTATTTTTGCATCTTAATTCTTTATATACCCTTTCATACAAAACCATGTAATTATAAAAGAAAACAGAAATGGAAACATATTAAAGAGTGTGAAATTTCAAACATTCCTTTCCACCAACTTAAGTCAAGCACATGTAATTTAATATCAATAGCCATCTTCAAATGAATAGCAATGGTGGACACAATAACAATGGCACAGACTACATAATTAAGGCAACACCACATGCATTAATTTTCAATTCAAAACATGAACTTCTGAGCTTAATTGAATGGTCTCAATTTAGCAACCAATAGGTTCGCCTAAGTGCAATTGAATTCACTTGAAAACATACAATTCATGTTCAAAACTAGGATGCAATTCAACTTAGACAGAATTATTGGGACAAATAGAAAGGCAAATTAGCTAGGGAAAATGTAGTTTGGCCAAAGCAAAAGTTCAAAGCACTTATAATGTACAATCACATCCCCAATTGGCAAGCCTGAGCACAAATTAAACAAAAATATCCAATATGCCAAGCAAGCACAAGTCCATACTTTTAAAGTGTTATCAAATTATCACTCATTGCTTCTTTGATTGCTTGTCCTGCTAGCAATGAGGTGCTCGGCTTTTGTTTAGCCTCACCAACAACATGTAAGAAGTCACAAGCAATGGACTCCAGTAAGAGAAGAACGAAGCTACCAGATCCAAGCCAACAATGACACATAAACGCAAGATGAAACTGAACCCCAAATACTCAAACACCCAAAGGCAAAAAACCCATAGAGGCGAAATCCCCACAGAACATTGTTGTTGAAGCGAAAAACCCATAGAGGCAAAAACTCACTTTATCTTTGTATCCTCTGGCCCTCGCCCTCACAACGTTCTTTCACCCAAACCAAAGATCTTCCAAGAGGCCGGAGCTATAAATGTGTATATCGGCGATGTACACTTCACAAGAAGCCTCCATCGGATGGCAAGCCAAAGTCAGACCACGATGGACAGCGACGGCGTTCTAGGTCGCTAGCCTGTTAGAGCAGCTGGTTCCTGTCTAACATAAGCAAGTCGATGGAAATAGAAGAAAGAAAAAGAGGGGAGAGAGACAGAAGACTTATTCAGTTTTTATTTTAAATGGCATTCAATGCGATTAATAGTAATATCAAGCAAACTCACCTATCAATCAGGATAAAAAGCAACAAATCAGGTGCTTTTAATTTTAGCCATATTTCAATGATAAGTACAATAGTTTTCACCGTTCTTCCAAACATATGCCAGCACATCCACGTTTACACAATCACGATTTGGCCTCAATCGTAGGATTGGGCTGCCCAATTGTGAAAACAAACATACCTAATACCTATTGTCATTTTGTCGTATCTATTTGAGGGAAATTTGCACAGACATCCAATCTAGACAAAATACAACATAAATGACACTTTAAATCTCCAGCAAGTCTCATAGGACATTAATGCAATAAAGTTCATACGTGAAAAAGCCAAAATGACTTTAGTAACAACACACCAACACCTCTCATGTTGAAGCTTTTTTATAATCGTTGTCAAATAAACAACACTCACCACCATTTAAACCTTTAAATAGATTAAGTATCAATTTCATATTGTCATTTTTCATTCTATAAGCATTGGTCACAAATAGTTTTCCTTCAACAAATGTACAACTTAAAAAATAGTATATGATGAAATTGTTACTTCTTGTCCTTTTCTATTGGAGGCAGGAGAAGAGGCTAAGTAATAAACATTTAATATATTTGTTGTATTGCTTTATCAAAAGCATTTCTCGTCAATTAAAATTGGGAGAATTTCAAATAGAGACCACAATTGCCAATTAATATAAATTCAATCCCAAAACATTTTAAATTTTCAATTCAGTCCCAGAGGTCTGAACTGAGATTAAATTTTACTGCGAAAAGACCTTACTACCCCTATTACATAGATGGTTAAAAAAGAAAAGGAAGCGTGAGTGGGGTCTCGCAAAAAAGCTCCGAATTTGAAAAACATGTCATCTAAAACCACTATTTCTCTTACGAATAGTCCTCTTATCTTTCGAATCATCCTCTGCTCTTGCTTCATTAGCGATCGGTGTACTCTGTCTATAGATTGAGTGGCGTCATGCTATACTGCTGTGACGGGCTTCCAAAGCTCTCTGTCACATTGCGTGGTCGCCATTGTGCCATCGTGGGTGTCCGTTGTTGTTGGGGTGGAAATCTTCTTGAGGTGCGTCACCATGACATTGGGGTGGGTTCGTCGTGGGTGACATTGTTGGTGAGGTACGTTGCCGTGTATTCCCCATTTTGTAATACTTTTGGTTGCTGCTAATGTTAATCTCCTTTAATTAAGTCAATGGTTTCTCACATGCTAGTTTGGGTTTTGGTTAAAACTCTCTATTGTCAATATACGTTTGAACAAATGAAGCAATGGATGAGTAATTTTATGGTTGGTAGTACAAAAGTTTGAGTACATTGTAGTGCTGTATTCTTTTTTCAAATATGGCTCTGAACTGTTTTTGCATGTATGGGACTTAGGCTTAAATATATTGTGGTTTGATTTGAGGATGAGTGTTTGATTAGTATTGTTATATTAATGAATGTGAAAGTCTGGATTGTGTAATTAGAATATGAGACCTGAGATTGCTATAGAGCTTTTGGGCTAGAGTTTATGCCTCATTCAGTGTCATGAGAAATTGCTTAGGTTGACTAATGTCTTTCACTTGTTCATATGCCTGATTCATTTGTTACTATTATGATTCACTTGTTCATGGGCAAGAAGGAATTGTTCATAAAGTTCAAGATGTGACACCCACTGTTAGAAATGAGCACTTGTTGATGACCGTATTTGACTTGCTCATATTCGTGATTGACTTGTTCATGGGCAACAAGGAATTGCTGATAAACACAAGTAAAATGCCATCAATATGCTTTCTAGAACTTGTTCACAACATTATTTGACTTGTTTATATACCTGATTTAGTTGTTGATGGGCCATATGTGTATGTTGAGTTAAAAAGTAAAATTGGCTTGTTAAGGACCATGTGTTCCTTGTTCATAAAGATGAATGACTTGTTGATTTACATGATTGACATGTTAATGGACCACATATTCTTGTTGATAAACGAGTGAATTTGACACCCATCATACCAAATGATAACTTGTTCTTTACGGTGTTTGGATTAGCTCAAACATTTGTAAGTTTCAATATCATTAGTGTCGATTACATTATGTCTTACGCTATATAGTTTATTAATGATACTTTATTGTACTGTACTAGAGAGAAATGATGATTGACATTTTCAAGGTTGTGAACCCCAAGGCTGCCTCAATATATATGACAGTGAGGCCAACACTGATATCATATTCCCACAAGTGCCAAAACAATTGAACAAGTAAGCTGGAATCAATCATATGTAGTCATTAAAACTTTTTCTGCTTATAGTATGACATTGACCTGATGTGGACTTATGTTTGCAGCAATGAATGTGGACTCAATGTTATTAACAATATGATCAATTGGCCTTATGTGGAAATTCTAGACTACACCAAAGTAAGTGATTACGATATGCATTGTACGAACACTTGTGGAATTGCAGGAAGTTGATTGTTCTCCTTCCACTGACCAACTAATCACTTGTGGAATTGTAGGAACTTATGGCTGACTTCAGGAAGGACTTGCTATGGTGGCTTGCTACGCATGAAAGAAATGAAGCATGAAGCACTATAATGAAAGTGCTTCACCAGGCTACAATCCAAAGGAAGATATAGTGATAGTTCCTTATTTTTAGGACAATGGCAATATTTAGTGCAATGTAACTTGAAAGTTAGTCTTGTTCTTTGAGGTTTTATGTTGTTCATATGATAAATGTTACCATGTTTACAATTGCTAATTCAGGGTGGTATGCAAGTGCT
>JBAGKO010000017.1:9315246-9344770 GCA_037177275.1 Acacia concinna
TGAAAAAAATGAAGGTGAAAATGAAAAATGGTTGCATAATACAAATGTATAAAAGAAATGGAGTGTGATATGAGTGAATGAAAGAAAAAGGAAGTGAAAATAAAAAAATATAAATGTTAAAAAATTTTACAAAAAAATATTTTTTAGGCGGGTTGGCGAGCTAGCCTGCCAACCCGTCTAAACGAGTTTAGGCTGGCATTTTGCCAACTCGTTTAGCCCGCCAACCCGCAACCTATTAGGTTGGCCTGATTCCCAGTATTATGGAAATGATCGTGGAGGGGGAGGTGGTGAGGTAGAAGAGGAGGACGTAGTGGCAGTGGTGGTTGTAGCATGATATGACGAGTGACATAAAACAAGTGAAACAAAGACAAATGAAGCTAAATGGTAAATTGGACTTTTAAAACCATGCAATAGGATGGTAATAAGGATTCATAAAGGGAGGTGTGAATGAAGATTACCAATTTTTTAATAATCAACATTACCATGGTAAACTCTATTCCATGCTAAAGAGCAGCTAAACACTTTTATCTTAGTAATACAATCATGATTAGAATTGCAGGCATGCAATGGGGTTGAATCAAATGGGCTTTAAATATCATAAACGTACTTATTGTTTTATAATATAAAACAATATCATGATTAAGCTACACAAACACAAGGGTTTTTGCTTGGCTACCAGAAAGTAGGAGGAAGATAGCACAATTTTAGTTGGTCTTTGCTTAAAGAATATGATACCTAATGCACTTTGAATGAGTTGTGTTAATTTACTATTTTTGTATGGCACATCTCAACTCTTTTAAGCCAAAAGAAAGATCACATCTCTAAGGGTAAATAGGGATTTTTTTTTTTAATATGATGCATCTAAAGCAGTCAAAATAGGTTGAGCTCATTTAAACCCTTTTAGGTGGAGGGTCAGGCTTGTATTTTATGTAGTATAAAAGAAGTTCAGGCTTAAAAGGGTTAGGGCTCAAAAATAAAAGGGCAAGCCCTTTTAAGCTCATATTTTTTTTTATTTTAAATTTTTAAAGTACTCACTCTTCTTATACAATATTTTTTCTTAAAAAAACAATTACATGTTTTACTTCACATACACTTTTGTCCTAATCAAAATTTAAAGGTGTAGATCGATGTTGATTTGTTTTTGCTCTAGCCACTTTCCATATATTTAATGATATTATATATATGTTTTACTTTGATTCATATATCTATTGCACATATGATAATAAACTTTTGAATGAAAAAATGGCACAATATTTTTCTTAAAACAATATAATTGTAATCTAACTTTTCTTTCTCTTCAAAACTTTTGAAATTAAATTAGAGAGGATTATAACAAAGAAAATTTAATAGTCATACCCAGATTTATATGTATAATAACTATGATATTTTCTTGGCTTTTCAATTATTAAAATTTTATATATGTGATTATAAAAAGGAGGTAAACTAATTAATTTTGGATATTTCTTAATAGAAACAATAGTTTATTAGTGTTTGAAGTTTGATTTATATTTGCTTTTGAAGTTTAGACATCGTTTGACACTTTATTTTTTAAGAAACATATTTGATTTGAGTTATACATTTTAAGAAATTTATCATTATTATTTTTTATATATTTTAAATTAGTTTAAAATTGAAATTTAATAAATTTATATGAAAGCTCGTAGGCTAGCCTTGAGCTCTTACATCTAAGGGTTAACCTTCAATAATATGATGCTTTTATAGTAAGTGAGCTTTTCAAGCCATAACCCTTTATGGGCTAGCTCTTTAGGGCCGAGTTGACCCATGTTGACAGCTCTAGTTTTATCTCCTTTAACCTTTCACTTATTGCTTCAAAATAGTCTAGTTGTTCACTTTTTGCAAGATCTACAAGATGCAAGCTAAGCAATATAGTGTCTATTTCTAAATATGTGTTAGAAACGTGAATAGTGAGAACACCATCACATAACTACACCAAGTAAATGAAATTTTCACAAGCATTAGTATGAAACTCAAGAAAATTTGAGGAATTGAGGACAACATGTTTATTGCTTCTTTTATTTGAAGATGTGACACTAGTTGCTCTATTTATCTACCCAATATCCAACCCCATGATATCTTCCACTTAATTAACATTGATACCAACTTTTGATACCATAGTTTATGGCATACTCCTCAAATTAATATTGATATTAAAGGAGTTTAGGAAAAAAAGAGGAGAAAGGTGTATTGGGTCTAGTTGAATTCAAAATCAAAATTTACACCATGGTTTAGACTACAAGGGCCTAATTTGGTTTGCATTGTAATGCATCAGAACAAAATAAATATAAAAGAAGATAAGAGAGAGCCTAAGAGAACTCCATTATTTTTGGGATGTCTCTAGTGTTTTGTGGAAGCTTATAAAGTCTCGGAGGCCTCTTTAAATTGGCCACCAAGCTACCATCAAGCAATATTAATTTGAGAGAATTATATTGAAGTCTCAACTAAGGAAATTAATATATCAGAAAGGTCTAAATTGACAAGTGAGGAGTTATTATTGACAAGTTGATGAGTTATATTGACAAGTCGAGGAGCTAGAGAATTAATTTCCTTACTTTGGACCTCAATGTAATTCTCCCTATTAATTTCTTATTGATTTTAGTCAAAACATGAGAAAATGACAGGCATTGGATTTGCAGAAGTAGATTATCAATCGATTACTAAATGATACTGACTATGCTGATGTGGTTGCTGTAAGCATATGTGTTTATAGATCTACACTTAGCATATTAACTACTGAAAAAATATATAGCTACTGTAGAATATTCCATGAACACAACCGGAGTAAAGTTGCAGCACCATTTGCATCAATTTTGAAGCAAATTCATAAACATGACACTACTGAAGGACCAAGTAATCTGGACATCCCTCTGGTTTATTCAAATTGAATGCTGATAGAAGCTATAAGAAAGAAACCTATGAAGCAGGACTGGGGTATCATACGAGACTCCGGATTCTCTTTCAAATCAGCATAAATGTTGATTCGTTGACTATTTGCATATGATTGCAATTCTATAAGCATTAATAGCTTATTTCTTCCCTTCCCATTTCATCTCAGATTTTTCTTGGAACAAATAATCCAACCCAACAAGGGCAGACTTAAACACAAAAATCCAATAGATATAAATAGTTTAAAGTAATATTGCATCAATACCGATATCTGATACTAGCATTAATGTAATGTCTAATACCAAAGATCATAATCCAAACACAAGTACCAACTAAATTGACATTGATACCATAGGTTGTTCACTGTCGTCATATAATGGAGGATCAGGTGTAGGCATTAGATACTGGTATATGAGTTGATATCATACACTAGTATTAGAGTTGGTATCACACACTGGTATCAGACGTTAACATCAAACACTTGAATTGATTTTATATTTGATGTAAAATTCATATATTTTATATATTTTAAAAAAACCTAAATTACATAGTAATGAAATCTTATATTAGGAGGATTGAGAGAGGAGAGGGTATTAAAGTCATTTTTTACCCACATTTTTAATCTAAAACTAGTGTTAGCCCTACATTGCATGAAGATATTAATTATATTTATTTTATATTTTGGAAGTAATTTTTTTATGATTGCAGTGCATTTTTTATATATCTCAAATTAAATTTTCAACTTAATAAATATATAAAAAGCTAACTAAACTCATGCCTATATACCACCTTATTAGGGACCATTTTTTAAGAATTTTAGAAAAATTAATTATTTAGTACTTTTAGTTTAGCTAAGTTTGCAATCCAATCATTATGATTTCCTAATTTTTATAAATAGATCTGAGTCTATCATAATTCTCTTATGTGGCGCGGATGGGAAAAATTTTGCTTATTTGGCATATTGTTGTCATGCCCATAGTAAAAAACATCAGTCCTCCTCTCTCCTTTCCCCTCTCCCTTAGCCATACACCCTTCTTTTTACTCCATCCTATGCTTTATATCAATTTATTTATTTATTTAATATAATTAGTTATATTAATTACAAAGATCTCTATAATCATGGTAGGTGAATTTATTATTTATGCATAGAACAAGTAATTATTAGCGTGAAAAATTTGTAGGCAAAAAAAATTCCTTGAAAAATTAGAGCAGTTTACTTTTTATACATCATTCATATTTGTTTGGTCAATCATTTTTTTATCATCAAAACATTAATTTAAACAATAAAATTACTTATATTATATATCACTAACTGGTAAACTAAATATATTGGCAAGGAAATAAACATTTCAAATTACTAAAGTGATTGATTAAGAAATAATAAAGGGAAAACATTTGAAACGTTTATTTTTTTTTAATTGGAAAAATTTTGAGCTACTTTCAAAACTGATAATAATATTCAATTTCCATGATGTAGGTAATTACATTAGAGTTTGAATCACTTGATTTGTTTGTTAATTTGACCTGTTTTATGGTTTTTTGGGTTGTAGAACGGATCACGCAACTTTTCATATTATAAGTTGATTGGGTCAATAATATAAGAAGGAATTGCTAACACAACTGACATTTGATTTTTTTTCCCTTAGCAGTAATTTATTTTTTAAAATCATAAGAGTATTTATATGTATTACATAATAGCGTATTTAGGAAAAAAATAAATATAAAATGGTAGCCCACTTGCTTTTAACGTTTAAATTTGACAGATATAGTTTTCTCAAGTCATGTTTTTTTTTTTTTTTGCTAGGATTTCATAAACCATGTTGTGATAAACTAAAAAATTAAATACTCTTGTTGGCCGTAGATATAAAACATGGTAAATTTGACTTTTTTAAGAGATATTAAAAACATTAATTACATTATTTTTAAATATTTATATTTATTATTTAAAATATTTTATCTATTTTATAAACTAATATATAATCTTATAATACATAAGATAAGATATGATTAAGTAATTTATTGAATTTCTTCACTCATCCATTAAAAAAAAAATCAATCACTCCTTATATGTAGGGTAGACGAAGAATATACCATTAGCGCATGCGATCAATAAAAGAGGAGTGGATGGAGCCAAGTCAACGAACCCTATAGCGATTGATCATAAATAAGTATTATTTAATTACTTTCTTTAGTGCTATTTATAAGATTCAGTTGACTTTTTTAAAGAATCTTAAAAAAATTATAAGAAAGTTAATTATATTACTTAATCATATCATATATAATATTTTATTAGATTATATATTAGTTCATAAGTTAAACAACATAATTTAAAAAATAATAATAAATTTTAATATCTTAAAGCAATATAGTTAGTTTTCTTAAAAATCTAAAAGAAAAAGTTAATTGGATCTGACAATGGTAATGCTGACTTTTTTATTAATAGAATACACTTAATGCTGACTTTTCTAGCTGCTGTCGAACCTAAAAATGCTGTAAATATGAAAGGCTGTTCGTCCCATTCACTTTCGGCGATGTGTGGTCTTATTATTTAGCTCAGCTTCGATTTTTGGATTTTGAAATTTGAAGTGGCTAGGCCTTTGCTCTGATCATCTCGTGGGCCGCGGCGAGAATGTCGTACGACGGTGAACACTGATCAAAAAAGGGAGAGAAAGTTAAATACCAAAAACGGAAGAAGGCGAGAAAGCGAGGCGTGGTTCAATTTCGGAGGCGTATCCGAGTGGAAATCTTCAGATGCCGAAAAGCTATTTTCACTGGAGCCCACAGCCTCTCCCACTATTTCAAAATTTCATGAATTTCTTTCCACCACTACGCTGATCCTCACGATTCCTTGCTTGTTCCTGTTTCATCGTCCAAGTTGATCAACGAAACCCCGAACAAATAAGTTTCCATCAGCAGCCAAAACGCTTGCTTTCTTCGGTTTTCCTTCGAGATTTCGTCCGAAAACAAGTGGGTTTTGAATTTGTTCTTCTTCTGTACGCTACATGTTTCGCTTATTCTTCTTTAACTGCTATTTGGCTAAGTAGCTGCTTTTCTTTTCTTTCCTTTCTAATCTGCAGTGTATCCGAAGGTGAAGGTCAGACAAGAACAATACCAAGAGGATCAAGCTTTGCAGTCTCTATCGTTGCGGGTTTCTCCTCCTCCAGGTAATTTCCAGGTCAAGGAACTATTGATAACTATTCGTCTAGTTTATCAGCAGGTTGATGATCCTCCACCAAAAAAAAAACAAATAAACAAAAAGAGAGTTATCATCTCTGCAGATATATTGATATGGAAATAAAAAGCGTTCGGTGATGTAGCAGTTATAGTTCATGGGGAAAACGTAGATAATGAACTTATCCTGGCCATGTATATGAAAAAAAAAAAACACTTTTTTGAGAAAGGCAAAATCTACTTCCATGATCTCTACATCTCAAAAGCAACTATTTCTTAGCTGTGGTTGGGGATACCTTAGTGCGCGATCAAAAAAGTGAAAAAAAGGATGAGCTTCATATGGATTTTTACCTGATTCTTTCATGGCTTGTTGTCAAGTTTGTTAGGGAGGAATCTGATGAAGGGGACAATCAAATAATTTTCTTGTAGCCCGTTCATCTTCGTTATCTGGTTACTCGTGGTTTTTTCCATACTCAACATATCGAAGAACTAATCAGGGAATGGACGAAAATGGAGAAATTTATGTCATATAATCTTGCTTCTCAACTTTGGATCTGAATATCTTGCATTTTTCCTACCTTTTACTAGTGATCCAGAATATTTTTCGCCACTGCTATTTATGCATAGGAAAGGAACCCTGCGGTACCCCATAGTTAAATTAAAACATGCATCAATTCTTTCTGCATAGGCAATACTTGGGCCTCTCTTATCATACAAAGTTCTGGAAATGAAATCCATCACACGCATAAGCTTCCTTATTCAAAGAGTTTCTGTGGCTTGACTAAGTAATTGAATGTGTATTGATAGCCCTCCGGTTGTTCTATAATTTGTTCTTGTTCTTTTCACTGCAAAATCAGGAGAAAGAAACTTGAGGCAATAATGGGTTGGCCATCACACTAGACACGGCTAGTTTTCATTAATATGAAGTGCGTGCAACTTCAATTTCATCCCCTCCCCGGGGTATTTGTCAGAGTTAGATCTTACCTTTCTTTTTGTCCTAAGTTTGAAGCATGTAGCGCGTGATATTTTTTTCTGCATAAAAGCAAACTAGACAGCCTTGTTTGCTAAACTTATTAATGAAATATGGGTTAAGGAATAGGATTAGTTATTAATGTTCCTATAATTTACTAGGTTTTCATTTTTACTGCAGACTAGACTTGATGATTGAATAATGACAATTACTGGCTTTCTCTTTGCTCTCTCGTTCTCTCCTCCCTTTCTTCCCCCTCCTCTTTCCTGTTTTACTTCACTTATTTTTAGGCTGAGTATTGAAATATTGACTAGTTGTCACCATTTTTATTATATTGCAGTGAGGAACCAGAAAGGTATGTCTCATCCATCCTCTGCTGAAGCACCTAAATGTTATGTTCTGCATACACCTAAACCAAGAGTACCTGTTCCTGAAGATTTAGGAGCCTGTAATTTGGCATCGGATTCTTCAGGACTTACAGGGCACGAGAAGGATGACAATATTGATGAGGACAAAGCAAATATCAGAGCCAGCCCAGTTCCACCGCCCCGTGCTGTTATATCTAGTGCAGGTAAATTCTATTGTTTTTAATCTATTCAATTATCTTTTATTATCTATTACCTCGGCTTTATGATTGATCTGGATTTCATTGGATGTGGCTATGAGCTTGAGTGAAGTCATATCTGATAAGGTGCTGCATGGAAACATCAGGAAACAAAAAGAATTATATAGGTCATGAAAGTCTCTGTCAGTTCTGTTGTGAATTCTAGCATCTGTGTGTTTGGATGATCTGTTCTCTGACAAGTCCTTGGGATTTTGTATCAGATAATGACACGATGATTGGGAATAAAAATCGGATTAAAGGCAGGGAAAGAGTTCCAGGCTCAAAGAACTATGGTGTGCTACAAAATAGACATGCACACTATAAAGTTAAATTAGGCAACATTACTGAAAATTCCCCAAACATGAGAAAACCCAAGGAAGAAGCTGCAAATAAATCAAGTAATGCTACCGATTCTGCACAGAAGAGCAGACGGCCAAGCAAGTCAGCATCAAATCAGAAAACTCACCCGAAGAAGTGGGAGTTCTAGCTCCAAGCTCCATTGGACTGTAGGAGCATATGGATATGTTCATCTGATTTTTGAAAAGGAGAATCTGGCGCATTGCTCACAAAATGCTGCAATCAAAAGTTTCACTTATCAATTACAATCCTTCAAATGCATGGGTATAATGATAATTGAGAAAATGCTTGACATATAATGTGTCGGCCCAGTGTGTATGAATGCGATTGCTTATGTAGTTAACTAGTTCAACTGTCAGTTCCAGATACAGATGAAACAGAGTGCTTGAATTTAGTATAATTTCAGGCATGCTGCTCAACTTAATTTACTTTGTCGTTGTTACGTTTTTTGGCTCATAAACTGTGCTATATTACTTCCACGATGCATTGGAAGAGACTTTTGAGATAAATTTCATTTAGTTTTGAATGGTTTAATTATAAGTTCAAATAAATTAATCACCAACAATCAAATCATGCATCCCCATGAAATCGTACCAGTGAGACCCATGAAGTGCTAATCTTTCATGACTTTTCAAGAATTCCGAAGAAATGGCGTTGTTGCTTGATCTTTATATTTTGCCAATGTTGGTTGATCTATTTTATCTCAAAATCATATTATGTAATTATGTCCGCTTCACATTTGATATTTATTAATTTTTTGCCCAAGATGAGCATAGTTCGAAACATTTCATCATGGTAGATTAGCCAAATGCATTAGTTAATTACTTAATTGCTAAGGCTATAATTAATACGAATTAATTCTTTTATCACTGAAACTTGTCTTTCAGGTTATAAATAGTAAATAATAATTTTCAAACAAAAATATTTAGAAAATTATATAAATTCTCAAGTATTCGTATAAAGTATACAAGGTATGGCAGGCAAAAATAAAGTATGCAACGTATGAGGAAATATTAATAATGAATAAATAAAACGTCATGTAGTTAAAATTAAGGTCTAAAATGTTTAATTTTCTTTGTAAAATAATCACTTAAAATAAATACTACAAGTTATCTTATCCGGACGTATATTTCTTCCTATTTCATTGGACACAATTTGCCCACGTCAACCCGAGAAGCTTACACTATCCATCCTTTTCTCATTCTCATGGAACTGAAAAAGCTGCCATCTTCCACAACCGCAAGATCATCCGCCACCATCTCCACCTTACTCTTTCGCCACCAATCATGGCGGCTTCAGCAGCTGCGGCTATAGGCTCATCATTCTCTTCCTCCATCAACACTCTAAAGTGCCTTCGTTCATCCAAAATCTTGTCCTCTGAACACCTCCTCAGAATTTCATCAAATCGCTTATTAGCAGCGTCTGTGTCACCATCGCCCTTGGTTGAACCACTTTCCTTTGAAACCAATGTCAATAAGTTGTGGGTTTCAAGGGTTTCGGCGCAAGAAGAGCTTGTGGTGGTCGATGAGGTTGATGCTGGTTCAGCTGAAGAGAACGAGGAGGGAGAAAAGGAAGTGGTAGAAGAAGGACAGGCTGAAGAAGCGTCTGTCCACACCAAGCTTTATTTTGGGAACTTGCCTTACAGTGTTGATAGTGCACAACTTGCAGCGATTATTCAGGATTATGGCAGCCCTGAACTCATTGAGGTAGTTAATATGGATTTATTTGAACTAGAGATCGGTATAGCAAGTGCTAACTCTTTTGATGGATTTTAGTACCTAGTTGATGGTTCTGTAATACTATGATGAACATAGTTATTGGATGAATGGATGACAAAGACTGAAACCGAATGGATTGTTATATGCAAAGGTCCTTATTAAACGATCGGTGGCTTGCACTTAAAAGAGGGGAAAACGAACAATGATATAAAATATAACTTACCATTTCGCTTCATTTCATTACAAAGTGTAATTTGACATTCAGTTTTGTTCTCCCATTACTTGCGTACATATCTTCTACAGTTCCTACAAACTATGTGATTTGTCATTCCGTTATATATTTTGACGGGGTGATCATAAATTTTTAGTTGAAGGGAGAAGTTATATCTAGCTAGCATGGCGGTCTTTTTCTTTGAAAAGCCTGTGCTTGAACCTTATTCCTGGATCATGTCTACATATATGATCATATGTCACTTCTGAGTACATCTAATGCTATGACTTAGAATCTCTTTTTGTCTGATAAGTATCTTGATCTAATTTTTTTTTTCCTTTTAACATCATCGCCTTCAATTCAAGGCTGCAAAATTTAGTGACCTAGCTTGAATGGATTGCCCCTTTGATATTTTTCTTCAGAAGAGAGGTCTGCAGATTAGTTTAGCAAATATTGGCAAAATTCATCCCTGAAACTGAGATAGTTAACTTGTAAAACCTTCCTCTTAGAAGAACATACTTACCTACTTTGGCCTGCTAAAAGAATAGAGTGACCATCAGAAGTCTTTAAGAAGGATGGTCATATAATTATGAAATTGGTTGCTATAATTATTGTTGGCTTGATCAAACTAAAAACACAGATAGGGTAATTCTCTGCTGTTTCTGGTTTTATACTATTATTTTGATAGTTTGTACAAGCTCTGTCATGGTGGACTTTTGAAATGAAAGTCCAGAATTCTGTATTGGTAGCAATAATTTCTCAAAGTTGCAAGCTTTCTAATCTAACTTGGAAATTACGTAGGTACTTTACCACAGAGAGACTGGAAAAAGCAGAGGTTTTGCATTTGTTACAATGAGTAGTGTTGAAGATTGCAATGATGTGATAGAAAACCTTGATGGAAGGGTAAATATATCTATCTCCAACTCCCTAAATCCCTCTTTTGTCCAATGTTTCCACTCATGCAATGTTCAGTTAGTTGTCCTTATCTAACTGTCCACCTACTAAATGTTGTGGATAAACATCTCAGGAATTCTTGGGTCGAACCCTGCGAGTGAACTTCTCGGACAAACCTAAACCAAAAGTACCCTTGTACCCTGAAACTGAACATAAGCTTTTTGTTGGGAACTTGTCATGGTCTGTAACTTCTGAGAGTCTGACAGAAGCTTTTCAAGAATATGGAAATGTGGTTGGAGCTAGGGTGTTATACGATGGAGAAACCGGAAGATCCCGTGGTTATGGCTTTGTTTGCTATTCAACAAAATCAGAAATGGAAACTGGCCTCTCATCCATGGATGGAGTGGTATTCTTCAAATCTTGCAGATTGAGTAATAAAATGGTGATTGTGATTTTGCTTACCGATTAATTGCTTATGACTTGTCTGTGCTTCAGGAACTGGAAGGACGAGCAATGCGTGTAAGCTTGGCTGAAGGGAAACGATCACAGAGTCAATAAGAATTGAAGGATGCCTTAAAATTTTTGCTAAATAGTGCCTTAAGAAATTAGAAAAAGGAGGCCTTAAGCCATGTACACCAATCATGATGCAATTGCTTCAGTTTGTTGGGGAATTCCTTTTGCATCTCTTGCTGTCTAAATGTTATTCCCACTCAACTTCAAAATAGATTGTTAATTATTCCCACTCAACTTTATCTGTGCAACATCTCTTGCTAACTCTAACATTATTACGTTTTGATTCCATTTGGGTTCAAATAAAGTCAAGCGTGTTCAGAATCATATATTCAGAACACAATGTACAATCTGTCTAGAATACGAATTCAACAGCAAATTACAGTACAGTTCAAAGTTTTAATCCAACTCTACTTTTATGGAACATCCTCTTGAAAAAGGTGTCAATGATGGGTAAAGGGGTTGGTTGCCAACACTATATTTATTATATGGGAGAATTTCTAAATACCATTATATTTGTTACAATCTAATGTAGTCATAACTTTATATTGATTTATGTGCAAGTTCGGTAATGATATCTGGCGAAAAAATTTAAAAAAAAAGTTCCGTAATGATAATTATTTAGAGATGGAAATAATGGGCGACACAGTAAAAGATAAAAGATTACATGGACAATTCTTGCCATTTATAACATTTTAATGTGGGGGAAATTATGATATTAAAATGTCTAGTTATTTTCTCCTTAGACAAGGCTAAAATCTTGAGTATTAATGTGAGCAGCTATTTTTTTCATTACAAGTCAAATAATTCCCTTATCTGTATAATATAAAATTTATTAGAAGGTCGCATTATTTATAAATAATAATCATGCGGCTTACTTTAAATTTGGCAAATAGCATGAAAACATGTTGTAATTTCTACTAATACTATGTGGAATATAACCTCTTTGGCCTTAGTTTTTTTTTAAAATAACAAAAAACTAAATAACAGATTTTTCGACTCTCACCCATGAAAATGTCAATGATATGTTGGAAATTTCCATAATTTCTTATAGCCAGTATTGTTAGTCATTGGGAGTCCGTTTCTCTCTTGATCAAAGGAGACTCCCTTCAATTTAAATTAATGTCAACAATTTAACTTCAAATTGCAAAATAAGTAATGAAGAGCTTGTTTGATGTTTTTTCAGAAACAGTTTTTTAGTCTTTAAAAACAAAAAAATTTGTTTGAAAGATTGTTTTAAAAAAAAAAAGTCAAAAAAGTTGTTTTTAAAAACTGAAAAAAAAAGTCAAAAAAGGTCTAAATTGTTTTTTTGTTTTTGTTTGTGTGCTTTCATTTTTTGAGGCTTTCATTTATATATTATTAACTCTACACTATCAGTAACAATCATCGTCATGTCACCACCAACGATAGTGCCTTCACATCACTTTAAGAATAGATTTTTTAAAACAACTATCCAAACATTTTTTTTAATCTTTAAAACTTGTATTTAAAAACTATTTTACAAAACCGTTTTAGAAAACAAAAAATAGAAAATAAGTTCATATAAAGCCAAAAATTCTAAAGTATTGCTCCCTCTAGTTTCAATTGTAGGATAAAGTTGATGGTTGGTAGAAGTAAACGAAGTTAAATAAGTTATTTAATTATATCATATATTATGTATAGTTCGATTATATATTAGTTTAATATTTAAGTAAAATAGTTTAGAAAAAACTATAAATATAATAAAGTAATTTAATCAGTTTCCTTAGTATCACGAAAAAAATCAACTTTATTTTATATGTAGGACAAGAGAGAGTATTTTAGGGGGAAAAACAATAAATATGTTAAAGTAATTTAACCAACTTTCTTAGTATCACAAAAAAAAAATAGAAAATCCCAAAAAGAGACAGTGAAAATAGAAAAATCCCAATTCAGAATAACAAGATTCAAAAATCCTAAATCAGTCTTTTTATATTTTTTGTGTGTAATTACGAAAATATCATTGGATTTTTAACAATATGAGTAACGTAATTTACAACACGAGTATTTAAATTAACAACACTATAAGTATTTAGGTACTACGTATTTACATTGTGAGTTATTTGTGCTTATGTTGTTAATTGAGATACTGTTGCTGTAAATTACGATACTCGTATTGTTAAAAATCCAATAACATTTTCGTAATTATAAAAAAATATAAAAAGATTGATTTGGGATTTTTAATCTTGTTATTCTGAATTGGATTTTCCTAGTTTCACTGTCTTTTTTTAGGATTTTCACAAAAAAAAAAAATCAACTATATGTTATATTTTGGATTAGAGAGTATTTAGAATGATGATTTTTATATTATTATCCTAAAGCACATTTAAATTTTAAGTTTAAAAATATAATTTAAGAATTCGTGAAGGACATATATATTTCTTAAAAGTTAAAATTTTTATTTTAAAAAATATGACAAGATCTTAAATCTTAATCAGAGTGTGATTTACTCTCTTATTTTTCTAAGCATTTTTAGTAAGTGTTTTTTTTTTATTATTATTAATTTGGTAACAATTTAGATTTCATTTGAGGAGGCATGCGGGGGTGTGGGTCGGCTAGAAGAAGCTGCTTGCAGCATCTACACAAGAAGCAATCCTCTCGACCCTTAACCCGTGGAGAGGATCTTTCACACCAAGTCAATCTCTCTCGCTCTCTCTCTCTCTCTCTGCCTCTCCCCCTCTCTCTCCTCAAAAGGTACCTTCTGCCTTCCCTGTCTCTCTCTCTCTCTCTTCTCTCTTTCTCTTAGATCTCTCTCTGTAATTCTTGTTTGTGAACTCACCAAGATTTTGCTCGTGGTGATGCCCAGATCTCCAGAGGCATATAGGATCTGTAGCTTTGCTGGGGGGACGTCTCCGTTCTAGGGTTTAAGAGTTACTATTCACCATGGCCTCGCACTATCCATTTCCCCTCACTGCTGCTCAGGTTTCTTCTACTCTGTCTCTTATTGGTTGCTTCTCTGTGCCTCTGCTATTTTCTCAGCCGTCTCTAATGGGTTTGCTTGGGGCGAGTGTTTCAGGTTGGGACGTACTTTGTTGGGCAGTACTACCAGGTTCTTCAGCATCAGCCAGAGTATGTGCATCAGTTTTACTCCGATGCCAGCACCATGCTTCGTATAGACGGCAACAACAGGGAGACGGCTACAGCAATGCTAGTAATTCTTGTCTCCTTTGTTCTGTCTCTGTCGCAATGTTTAATTATTGCATTTATGACTGTTTATTACCTCCACTTTGGATTACATTGTATCTTGTTATCTTATGTTTTCAATACTCACGGGGCCATTATAAATTATGGAAATATATGTTTGAGCATTTTTGAATGTCGATCGAGTTTTCTATTTGGTGATTAGTTTCTGTTTTGGATGTATGATTTGTCAAATTCTGTAACCAATAGAACTGGTTCCCATATTTTCGGTGGTGGTTTGAAGATGATAGGGCTATGTACTGAAAATTGTAATTCTAACTCTCAAAATACTAGGTCCTGTCTAGTGGCTGCTAATTTATTGCATATTAATAGATCCGCCCGTATTTGTTATAAGATTTTTAGCTTCGTAAATTTCCTCCAATTTTTCGTGTGTGATTAGTAAATCACTTATTTTCCCCCCAGAATTAAAGAAATTTCTATGTGGGCAGCAAATCCATGCACTTGTTATGTCACTCAGATATGCTGGAGTTGAAATCAAGTCAGCACATTCTCTGGAGTCTTGGAGTGGTGGTGTTCTTGTGATGGTCTCTGGATCTGTGCAAATTAAGGAATACAACCAGAGAAGGAAATTTATGCAGACATTTTTCCTTGCACCCCAAGAAAAAGGGTATTTTGTGCTCAATGATATATTTCACTATGTTGAAGAGGATCCAATTCCCCACCACCAAGCAGTCTTGTTAGCCCAAAGCAATCTTGATTCAAAATTGAATGCTCCAATGTCAATTAATAAACCAGGTAGATTTTATTTTAGCCTTGAGAGTATCCCCCTCTTAAATTTAATGTAATTCACTTAATGCAAGAATTAAATAGGAAAAAAGGCTGAAAAAACTATATATGTTTCTAGTGTTATATAATAAAAACGAGTTTGAAACTTTAGACATTAAACATTCCATATGCTGTGCATGGTACACACAACTTATTTAGTCTAGAGCTCAGCTGGACTCAAGCTGTATTTATTAACCATTATCCTTTTGGAGATTTCATTCAACTTTATTTTACTGAAATATTAGGCAAATAAACAATTTTAACTAATATTGGGATATGACAGTTTCTTGAAATTAGTCTTCTTACTAATTGAGATCCATGAATTTCCAGTGTCCACTTACCTGCTGGGTGGAGATATCCAGACTAGGGAATTTGTTCCCACTAATGACGTCAAAGAAAATGGTGTAGTTGACAATTATGGATATTCAGAGCAAAGAATGCAGCATATCTCTGATTCCGAACATATTAGGGAGGATAATACTGTTGAAGAGTCAAATGGCTCGCTTCAAGCGACAGTAAATGTGGTACAAGACCATGTGCCTACTTCTGCTGAGGAACCTTCTGAGGAGCCCCAAAAGCATACTTACGCCTCCATTGTATGTGCCTAACTTAATGTTAATTTCCAAAGAATCATTATTTTATGGTTTCAATTATGATCTGGGGGACTGACAATTGGACTGTTGTTGGAAGTTGCGGGTTGTTAAAGGACAACCTACACTGTCTATGCCTTCCCAACCTTCTCTTGACAAGAATGTGTCCTCCTCTGAGTGGGATCATGTTCCTCAGACTAGTAGTCAGCAACCAACAGGATCAGCAAACACATTTGAAAGGCTTGAGACTGATGCAGTTGCATTAGAGGAGGTTCCTGCAACTGAAGATGAAGGTTATTACACTGTACTTGTTCGAACATATTAAGAATCGAATTTATATATATTTAGTCATATTCGTCCTTGGTTTTTGAAATACATTTTGATTTTGATTTGATTTGGAATCTTTTCAGGTGAAATAAAATCTGTTTACGTGAGAAACTTGTCTCCTACTGTTTCTGCTACTGAAATTGAGGAGGAATTTAGAAAGTTTGGTCCAATCAGGCCTGATGGTGTTGTCATCAGAAGTCGCAAAGTCTGGTCTTTGTACCTCTTGAAACTTTTTTAGTGGTTCATGTATGCCCCAATATCTAAAGTTTTCATTTAATTTCAGGATGTTGGTGTTTGCTACGCATTTATTGAATTCATGGATATCAATGGGGTTCACCATGCAGTCAAGGTTTGGATTTGTTTTTGCGTCATGCATTTGAGATTTGCTGCTTAAGAGTTGGCATAATCCTGTTTTAGCTGTAGATTAATGTTTAAAACATAGTAGTTGCAACAGAAGTAATGGCTTTTTGGTGCTGCTTTATTGAACTAATGAGCTGCTTCTGATCTTTGTTACTACTTACAAGCTGTAATGTCCGTTGTGCATGTCAACTGGATTTCTTTCACGAGCGTCATGTTTAATGTTTGCAGGCAGGCTCTGCACAGGTAGCTGGAAGGCAGGTATACATTGAAGAGCGAAGACCAAACAGTTACATTCCTTCACGTGGAAGTAAGTCTTTCTTTTGCTAGTGTTGTGGCTAAATTCTGTTTTGAGAGTTAGCTTGTGCGTTTCTAAAATTCTTGAGAATAAATATCCCTGATCCCTCTGATGTTGTAAACATCACGTTTCACTGATCCTCTTGACTCTTGAGGAGAGCCCCTTAGGCTTGTTTTTTTCCCATGTTTAATTCTGGCCAGTCGCACGATTTGGCGTTCCCTCCATATGCTATTGGCAAAACTCAAAATGGGATATCGAACAATGTTTATCTAGACTCATCTTTATACTTTGTGGTTTGGACATTTGGTATGCTGACTTTACGATGGAGAGATGTTTGGGTGACGCTCTTTAACTCTGTCGGGTTTATGTATACTGGATTATCAACAGGGAGGGGTAGAGGCAGGGGTGGCTATCAATCAGAGGCCCCGAGAGGGCGTTATGGTTCAAGGAACTTTGGCAGGGGAAACAGCCAAGATGGAAGTGATCGGGATTATAACAAATCGAGGGGTAACGGTTTCTATCGACCCAGTTCTCGACAAGAGAGAGGATATTCGGGGCATCAAGTACCAAGGAATGGGCAGAATCTGGCAGATTCCACAACATGAAAATTCTTTGCTAGGGAGATTCAAATTTTGGGCCCAGCAGATATCTCAGTTCTATATAGTTGATTTTATCGAAGAAGCAAACAAATAGTCATATTTTTTAAGTCTACCTAAGGAAGGCGTTGTAGGGCTATGGATTACATATTTCATTTTTGATAGCATTTTTGTTCAAGGGGCTCCTGGTTTTAAGTTTTAACTATTCCTTCGAGAATTTTATGTTAAGTCGGCAGTCTGAAACATACGAGAATTGTGTCTACCTTAATGAAATCTCATGTCGTAATCTGAATCAAATGTATTTGATGGAAACTTTTCAATACATTATCCCCGACCTTCACCGTTTACTTCGATCTCTCTTGTATTGACCCAACTTACGTGTTTCTTGTAGACATTGCTGGTCCATTGTCACTTGAGCAAACTCGTCAAAACATGACGTCTGGAAATATGGTAGTATCGTCAAAACATGACGTCTTGAAATATGGTAGTACGAAATTCTATTTTAAAAGATAATTAGTTTGTGTTGCATTGTGTTTAAAAATGAGAATCTGTAGAGCTCCTATATTGTTTATATTTCAGTACAATTATTAAGAAAATCTACTATAAAAGTTGACTCCAAAAATTTGTTAACTTTTGCTGTTATAATTTTTTTGCGTTTTTTTTATTAATTCTGAATCGGAACAAGGTTTAAAGAGGCGGCGCTTTTCAATGTCAATTTACGATACTAACCTTGGGAAGCAATGCTTTGGGGTTTGGACATTGGATTTTCTTTCATGATGTCTGTTCCTTGAATGGATTATTGAGGAACTCAATGTCAATTGACACTCAAACCCGCCACAAATGGGATGTGCAATCTGATTACATTTTAAACTTTGATATGACATTGCCACAATTTTTGACATCTCTAGTTTTTAATATAAAACCCACTTTATAGCAATATTTCTTTATTAAAATGAATTTTATATTAAGGACATATGGTAGTATTAACTATGATTATGATATATGCATTTCTTTTATAATTATTTGTGTGAGCATTCAGCTGACAGCCACAGAATCACTAACTATCTCATGTGAAAAGGCACTTCGAGTCTTCCCTACTCTGAAATTCAAATTTCAGCCTCCACATCTTCTGTTTCCCATAGGAAGCAAGCATATGCCGCCAGAACATTGCTGACAAACACAAACACGAAACCAATTATTTTCATCCTAAATTAATAATGCAGGATCCCACCAAAACATTATGTTCACTGGAAAACCAGCTATAGAGCATTTGACAATTCTTTGACAACAGGATGAACACTGAATCAGGAAAGGGGCCAATCACATGAATGGCTAAAGCTGAAGTTTTCTTTCTCATATTCCAGAATCCAGATTACATAGGCATGTGAGATAAAACAACACTCCCTCCAACCCTATAGAACATATTTAGGTAGTTGATCTTGATACAAGACATATTTATTATATTTGTCAATTTTTTCTTAGTTTACCTATTAATGCTCCCTTAACAATAATTAAAGAGAATAGGGAATCGGGGAGTTAAGAAAGAGGGCTTAGATGTTTTAGAAAATAAGGGTCATATTTTCCTCAGCAAAATTAGGTAAATATGTTTTATAGACTGGGGAAGCAGTATATATTTTGTATCTCAGAATTTTACCTATCCTCAGGAGTAGCCTCCACTGCTTGCTCAAAATACGACAACGCTTTTCTCCATTCATGATGAAGTTGCCACTCCAGTTTTGCATATTCCGATATCATTTCACCGTCACCAGGATTAACTAAGATTGCACGTGAGTAGTATCTTTCTGCTTCCTTAAGGTCTTTCTTGGACTGTACATTGAAGGTGGAAAGAGGCGGTTAAGGAAATGTTAGGAAAATGAACTTTACAGGCCTCAAATTTATGCATACAATTTGTGAAGAAAAGGCACAGATGAGTTAACTATCAACCCGAGCTACAGCCATCTCTCCATAGGCTTATAAAGGCGTTTCAGTGAGGCACGTACAATGGTTCCTCCTCTAGCCCTAAGCCGATAAAGATAGTTATCAGCATGGAGAGTTCTTGAGCATGACAAAATCTGGACCCCATCACACATGAAGGAGGCAGTCCATAAATGAGTGTCTAGAAGGAGCATTTACCAAAACTCCCAAAGACATGTTGCAGGGAAAAGAAACAACCTTAATGTATTGATCCAGTCATCAAAATTCAGAAGCATGAGTCCATTTCTATGCTTAAAACTCTGCTTCGGCTAACATTAATCCTTCAGAAATATCAATTGTTTGATATGTGCTTGTGGGTGTGTGGCATGACAGTTCAAGGTTTGATGATTATTCAAGTTTTACTTAACATGCATGTCTCACCTGAATCAAAAACTGAGCATAACTTTTCAGAAAGTAAGAGTTGTTAGGATTTTCATCAATTTTCTTCTTATAGTAGTCCTCAACACTGCCATCTTTTCCACAGTTAGCCAGAGTAAGATCAACTGCGTCATTCTCAATTTTGTCACCTTTAGCAATTATGATATATGGTTCTTGCTCTTCCTTCTGCACTCAATTTCAAAGCTTAAGATATAAATAATCCATGTGACTCATTCAAAGTATATGATGAAGACTAGAAAGGAAGGGGGCAAAGGGAGCAAAGTGGCACCTCCTCACTGTTACTTTGTTGCTTACCACCTTCTTCCACATCATCTTCAATTTCCCAGAGAAAACTAGCATATGCTGCTTGAACATCACTGAAAAGAATGTCGTTTGTGTACTGTTATATTGTAAACAGGTAAAGCTGAACAATCTGCATTTTTGAGCTGCTTCTAAAGGTAACATTGCGGTAACAACTAACAAGGCATATTGGATTAATAAACTATCTTGGGTATATAAGACACAATAAAAACTATATTTAATCTCGGAAGGGAGATAATAGTGGCAGAATGCTTACCTATCTAGTGGATCAGCTTGAGCTGCACGTTCAAAATAGGTCAATGCTTTATCCTTGTCTTGATGTTGCTCCCACAGCATCTGAGCATACTGCATCAAGATTCTACCATCACCAGGATCCGCTAGTGTGCAATGAGAAAGGCATTCTCCAGCAGCATGAAGGTCTCTTTTTGACTGCCAGTAAATTAAGAAGCTAAAAATCAGTAACAGAAAAAAATATTAACAATAAGAAATATTATACTTGTTCCAAAGAAAGACAACAGAAATATTCCAGAAATTATCACAATTGCATCATTCCAGACATTGCCTTCTTAAAATATAACCAGTTTTTTCTCTATAAATAAGATAAAAAGTGCAATATTTCCAATGGTTTTTGAAGTTAAGCTTGCTTGTGAATAAAGGTGATTGAGTCCATAAGAACATAAATAGAAAAACATATATAGCTTACCTGAATCAGAAACTGAGCATAACTCTTTAGAAACAAAGGGTTTGAAGAATTTTCATCAATTATCTTCCTGTGGTACTCCTGAACATCAGTATCTCTGTCATCTTGTTTTGGAGGAGAAACGAATTTAATCTTTTGTTCATTGTTCTCATTCTGCACCTAATTACAAACTATAATAATTAAAAACCAGTATAAATAATCTGAGAAATGCAATGTTCCCCAAGAAGAAAAATGACAGGAGAAAAAGAAAGGAGCACCTTGCTGTTATTATCATGTTCATCATCATCATCTTCTTCTTCTATTTCCCAGAGGAAACTGGCATATGCTGCAAGAACATGGCTGAAAGAAACAACCAATGTGTACTGTTATCTTTCAGACGTGAAAGGCTCAGAATCAGGAATGTTCTAAGTGCATCATCCTAATTTCTGCTGCTTAGGATGAGTTTGAAGAAAATATCCAGTCCGAAGTTATCATATGATAAGACAAATGCAATTATTCAATCACAATGTGCAAGACATGTTTTTTTAAAAAAATTGAATTAGGCAAGTGGGTGAGAATGCTCACCTGTCTGGAGGGGAAGATTGGGCTGCACGTTCAAAATACTCTAATGCTCGTTGCTTGTCACGATGGAGATCCCAGACCAGCATAGCATACTGCATTAAGATTTCACCATTATTTGGATCTGCTAGAGTAGCACGTAGAAAATACTCCTCAGCCCCGTGAAGGTCTCCCGTAGACTGCCAGTATAGTTCAGAAAATAAAGATCAGCATCTGAGACAAAAAGAACAATCTGTAATATCATGCATGTTTGAACGAGAATGAAACCAATGGAGCCGTAAAAAAGAGAAAGGGGATATTTAGAAAACTGGCAACTATTTCTGACGCCTTTCTTAGTTTTTGGATAGAAGGGTAGTCCTAGTGGCTGTGATGTTTTTTTCATAATTATTTTGATACAGGACATTACGCAGATTTGTTCTGCTCTATATTATCTGTGAGACGGATGATCAGGAGACTTAATAATCCTCATGTAAAAGAGCTTGTTACTGTTACCTGAAAAAACCAGACTAGAAACACTCAAGACAACCAGCTTAAATTATCCGCCATTGCTAAAACTCAACTTAACCTTACATTTTCTTTCCAAAATCATAATATAAATCAGGAAACAGCGAAACCATTAGAGGTAAAACTAGCAACTATAAGAGGGGACTCACTAGTAAAATCTGAGCATAATTTCTCAAAATCAAAGGGTGGCAGGGATACTCATCAATCATCCTCTTATAGTGCTCCTCAACATCGCCACTTCCATCCAAGTTTGGTAGACATAAATCGTCCGTAGGAACGTTATCAAAACCAAATCCAGTTCCATCAAGCCCAAGGCCTGCGGCTAAATACATGGGGGGACTAGCTGGTTCAACTTCCTCCTCAAGCCCCGATTTCCGAATTTCATTCAAATCATCCCTATCACTCTCCCCTTCCTCCTCAATCAAGTCCATCTCCTTCTTACCGAAGCTAAACTCACCACTACCCAAGACTTCTATGCTCTGCCCAATAGTAATGGTTCTCTGTAAAACCTCTTCCGCATCTTTATCTCCATCTCCGAAGCCTTCGCTGGAGTAGTAGATGTCAAATGATGGAGCTGTGCGCAGGGTTAGTCGATGATCAAGCGAATCATCCTCCTCTGCCGGGGATTTGGAGCTAGGTAATTCGTCCATGGAGGAAGAAGAGTACAATAAGCCAGGCCGTGTCAAGCGTATTGGGATGTTGATTAAACGGTGAGAACTGAGAAGCTTTGAAATGTGATGGAGTGCAGCGGAATCCCCTTCACTTCTGTCAAATTGAATCTCGCGAGTCACAAGTCACCACGCTGTCTCAGAGGGAGAAGGATGGCGCTTTCCACGGTGACCGTGGAACGAGAGATTCACCAATCTAACAATAATAATATACTCCCTCCATTAATAGAGTTTTTAAAGAAATTTAAAAAAATATTAAAAAAGTTAATTACATTATTTAATAATATCATAAGTTGTATTTTATTACATTATATAGTAATCCGGTCCTAAATGTAAGACCCATTTTTGTAATATAAAAATTGGTCTTATATTTAAGACCGAAAGTAGTAGTTCATAAGTCAAATAACATAATTTAAAAAGATCATAAATTTTAATGTTTTAAAGTAATGTAATTATTTTTTAAAATATTTTTTTATAATTCTCTAAAAATGTCTTATAAATAAAAACGTGAGATTATATATATATTTTTTGCCATCTAACAACAATAATATTACTAGTAAATTAAAGGGGTAACGTAAAGTTTTTTACTAAGATAATTCTGTTTTAAAAGGTTTTTTAGGGGTAATTTTACCTTTAGAAATTTTAAATGGGAGCAATTTTGTTCCAAGCCATTAACTCTTATTAATTTTAATCCTTAGTTAATAAATATATTGAGCTAACCATTTATATGTCATTCACATCAATTTTTTTGATGTGCAAACTTGCCTCTAAAAGTTCATATGTTATTTATGACATTTTTTGAAGTTTGATTTAATACTTCCAAAACATATTTGCCTCTTAAAAAAAATGTTATAGATAATATGTGAACTGTTAGCTTAATATATTTAACCAATTAACGATCAAAATTAATAGAGTTAATGTCTAAGAACAAATTGCTCCCTTAGATTTAAGATGTTTAGGGCAGATTTACACTTTAAAAAATTAACATAAATGACATGCGAACCTCTAGCTCAATATATTTAATCAGTCGATAGTCAAATTTAATAGAGGTAACGGTTAGGAGAAAAATTAGTAAAATTATCCATTGAAAAATTTTAAAAATAGTGAAAACTTACATAACAAAAATACCCTTTAACCCTAAATTAAATAAATATTCCCGGGTGAAGCTTCGTACATTTTGCTCGAGCAGATCGATCCCACATCCAGAGGTTCTTGCATTATGAATCTTACCTTTTATAGACGGTTTTTGTCATATTCCGTCGATGGGGTGAATGTGAAAAATGTATCCAATAAAGGTCAGGTACTGTGTAATATTTTTCGTGTTTAAAGATATATAAATAATGGATTGGAATAATAAATTTTGGTATTTGAAGATAAATATATAATTTGAGGGGAGTTTTCATTATGAAGGGAAAAAGGGTCAAAAGGTTAAAAGACAGCTCAACAAGATGCCCATGATTCCATTTAAACTAAATTTTGCTTCACATGAAATGCAAGATCCGATGCAAACAAAAAGACGGCATCGTTGCCAAAAGCAGAGAAGATAACGTGATGAATCATTAACTGGTCTAGATAAATATTTTCTGCTCTTAATTATAAGAGTTAATTAATTTTTTTAAAAAAAATTAAAAAAATAAAATAAATTATTTAATCATATCATTTGTTGTATTTTATTATATTATATATTATTTCATATGTCAAATAAAATAGTTTAAAAAAAATGATAAATTTTAATGTATATAATTAACTTTTTTATGATTCTCTAAAAAAATTAATTGGGTTTTATAATGAAGACCGGAGAGAGAAATATACAAAGCACGACATTATAGAGATAATTAACTAAGTTGGGAACTAAAGTTATGTGCTATATATATGTGTTTGTGTGTGTGTATACAATGTCAGGGAAACTCGCATTGATTTTGTTGGATTTTTTTATATATGATCACAAATTAATCTATTCTTATGTGAGCAATGGTGCTACCACATAGAATTGTATATATATAACGTTGTATATATTGTGATTATTGAAATACCCGTTATATATAAAGAAACAATATTTAAATTGACGCCTCATCTAATTATACGTAACTGTTTTTTAAAACAGCGCTATACATATGAGAAACATATATGGTGCGAACTACTACAAAATTTAGTTTTTGTGGCATTTTTTTTAGATATGTGGCGCTTTAAAAACACTATATACATTGGCGCCACAATAGGTTCCTATGGCATTTAAAAAAAAACACACTACGAGAGGCTAATTTCAGGTGGGCCTCCTAAATGAGCACCACATGAGAGTATATAACCTCCTGTAGTGCTCATTTGAATGAATGTCACGGGAAATTATATTACATATATTTATATATATTCCTTTCGGTGAACATGCCACAGGTTAGTTTTTTTTATATAACAAGATATTCTCCACACATAAACATCAAATATAATTTTAAATAAGGCATTTGTGTAGATGCAAACATTAAAATATAATTGTATCAAATATGATATTGGATAAAAAAAAAGTCAATGAACTAAATATTGTTACATTCAAGGTGAGCAAAGAAAAAATTCTATCATGATTAAATATAATATAACATTGTTACATACATATATGTAAAAACAAGGTGAGCCCACTACAAATCAACAACAATCAATAATAAAAATAAGAAAAACATGACAACATAAGTACAAGATAACAATTTAAAAGTTCTAGATTAAGAAGATGGGAGAGTCAATGGTAGGGACATAGATAACCAAAAAACAAAATAAATAAGAAAAGAGAACATTCATAATACCTTTTTAGTGAGGACCAGATGAAAATATGTAGAATAATGCAACTACTTGCACGTTCACAAGATTTGAACCAAGTAGGACTAAAAGAAAGAAAATAATTATGTAGCTCAACTTTAAAAGGAATGAAAAACAACACAGACAAAGAAGAAGAGAGAGTTGGAAGAGTAAAGTTTTAGAGAATGAAAATGAAGTGAGAGAGGGAAGGTAAAAAAGGGGAGGGAAACAGTCAAAATAATTGAAGGATAAGGAAACCCATGTGAGTATCTAACCTATCGACGTGATAGGTCACATCCTTAGCTTTTCAAAATTTGAAAAGTTAAGAGACCTAAACAAGCGCCCCAATAGATCATTAAAAAAATTATTTTTTTAAAAGACCCTTGGCTCATTAAAAAAAACAAATCACCTATTGGGGTGCTTATTTAAATAAGTGTCACAATAGGCTATTGAAAAAAAATGTTAAAGCACTTAGCTCGCATAGTATTACACTTTCCTTTTATACCATTTACCTTGTCATATTAGAGTTATTGGAATCACTAGTTATGACTTTAAATTGAGAAAATAAGAGGGGGAAATTTCTCATTCTCGGGTTACTATTCATACGGCCTTTAAATTCATCCAACTTTGAAAAATCATAACTAATTGTAGAAAAATTGAAATGCAGTGATTATAAGTTTGTTAGAAAGCTCTTTCATTCCTCTTTAAGAAAAAAATAATATCATACACTGATTGCATGACATTACACATGTGCAAGCCCTCAAAGATGCACTGTTTATATGGTCAAAATTGCACTATTCATTTGGTAATTGTTCTATTTTTCATGATTTTTGGTCCAACTTTGGGAAGGCATAACTTTCTCTACAAAACTCCAAATTATATGTTCTACTACTCCATTTGCAACTAAAAATATCCTCTCTTAGCATGCAAAGGCTTGTGGTCAGACTTATTCATTTGTTAAAACTGTAACCAACCCAATTTTAAGCCAAAAACCAAGTGCCGAAACACCATATTCACATTGCCATGCTAATTTCCCTTTTCTCACACTGTTCATGTCACTCGGACAGTATAACAACTATATAAAAGCATATTCCCATATTTACAATATGATCTAGTAGCATACAAACTAGTCCAAAATTTCAGTATCACAGTATATACATATATACAATCATCCAAAAGCAGTTCAGGAAACAAATTAAACATGCTCTATCTATCTCTTCTCCTTATTTCCTGATGTACCTTCACCTGCATTGTGGAGAGGGTAAGGTTTCTGGAAAAGCCTTAGTAGCATAATAGTAACCAGTAATAGTATAATGCAATGCAAGTCAGGCAATATGCAATACCCGTAACTACTCATCTAATGCCCTCTCTATCGGCACTTACTGTGTATAGGAAGCATGCACATGATTCTACCTCTATCACATAGCCAATGCAGATAAACAAGGAGTCATATAGCTCATACATCTCATATATGCTTACTTAACCACAGTACAGTAAAACAAGCCAAAGCACATGGCAGATAAGCAAACCAATTATAAGTTAAGGTTAGAAGTTCTAGCTACCAATGACTTCTGGACAATGCAAGTACTTTCGTTTACTTCTGGAGATATTGGAGGACTCCTCTACTATACCTAAACATAACACAATGTAAATGCATCAATGTATGCTACTATCTTAGATCGAAAACCCTTCTCTTCTTACATATAGGGTCTGAACTCCACTTATCTTTTGACCAGTTTTAGAGACTAATCCTACACAATTTTTGCCTCTGAACCCATTTATGCCATTCATTTTATCAAAATCACACTCCTCCCCATTAATCCCCTATTGGCAACACTCCCCTTATTATGGGGTTCTTGGTAATTTTATTGGTTTGGTGTTCCACACATGTTCTTTTAAACTTTTATCAAGTAAAACACTATCCTGAATACTGGAACCATCAAACCAATGAAAATCAAACCACACACTACCCTTGGAGGCTTGGCCGAACCACATGCATGCTAGGAACTTCAAGAACTCAACATAAATCAAGTTCATACACCAATTTTTAGCCTTTTCCAACCTTATGGACATCAAACAACATCAATCCCTTCCTTTACTAGCTTGACCAAAGCTTGGACAACATTTTCACCCCTTGGAATGCTTCTGAAACCGTGGAGAAGAGAAGGAATTTGAAAGGAGATATAGGTTAGAACATACCTTGATCGGAGGATTGATTGACATAATTTGATCTGCCTCTGAATTATGAACTAGAGGGTTGAGTTTCCAAACGGCTAGAGCTTTCCCATGTCCCTCTTTTATGCACCAAAAATAAAGGGAGGGGAGTAATGGACTCATGGAATGACAATCCTGTAATTATGTGGAACTTTTAAAAAATAATATTCTAATGCTCCTTAAGTATCATTGCAACATGTGTCCCCTTTCTTGAGTCTTCTTGGCTTTTCTTCCTTAATTCTCAAGGGGAAATCAGCGTAGGGTGCTTCTGGTCCTGGGAGTCCCACACAGTCCATTATTCTGCGACAGTTTTCCCTATATTGCCTTAATTAATCTGAAAATTTTAGAAAATTCAATTCTCATCGAAAAATTATCAAAATTTCCCCAAAAATATATAATAACTCAAGAGTCTACCATTAAAATTTTAGAATTTTTTGACATCTGGAACTCCCAAAATTAATTTTTTCTGAAGAAGTCCCTTATACTGGCGAAAACCAATTTTCAACAATCTTTTAACAATTCCTCTGGACTTCTTTTCAACCTCCAAATAAATTTATAATTTTTCTAAAATATTGTACTAATTTTCTCCAATCCTAGTCCAAAACAACGAGACCTCTAAATATATTATATAATTTTTGGGATGTTACACACAACAGTATGACAAGATGTTACAACGAGGCCTCTAATTTTCTCCATGTGGGCCTAAAAATTTTTGGGATGTTACACACAACAGTAGGACAAGAATATTAAAAAAAAATCACCACAATAGGCTATTAAAAAAATGTAAAACCCTCAGCTTGCACAACAATAGGACATATTAAAAAAAATCATGTATTGGGGCTCTTACTGAAATAAGCGCCACAATAGGCTATTAAAAAAAATTTTAAAGCCATCACCTAAATAAGTGTCACAATAGGCTATTAAAAAAATTAAAGCCCTTAACTTGCACAGCAGAAGGACAGAAATATTAGAAAAAAATAAAAAAAAATCACCTATTGAGACGCTTATTTAAATAAGCGCCCAATAAGTGATTTTTATTTATTCAAAAAAAGAAAAAAAATTGACCTATTGTGACGCTCCTTTAAACAAGCGCCACAGGAGTACCCCACTTGATCAATTTTTTTTACCTATCATGGTTTTCCCTTAAACAAGTACCACAAAAGCTGCGCCACTTAAGCCTTTTATGTAGTAGTGGTGGTTTTTCAAAAACTATCATATATAAAGACGAGGAATTTGAAGCACCATATATCCGTAACATATATGGCGAGTCTATAATGAAACGTCATATAAAGTAATTCAATATATGGCGGTTTTTAAACAACAGCCATATATAATTGGAATATACATGATAGTTTTTTTGTTGAAAACCCGCGATACATATAGTATTTGACGATTGTTATGAAATAACCGCCAAAGAAATTCCTTTGAAAACCACCCGTGAACCCTATTTTCATTACTATTTCAGACTCAACAAATTTCGTTGTGCGTGCTCTTGTTCATCACAGCCCACGTACTGGCTACTTTTAGCATACCCATATGAATTTCCCTATCGTTCGCGCTCTCCTTTTGATATATGTCTACCTCACTGCGAACGTACATGCTCACTGGTAGATTTGATCTGTATGTGTAGATGGTGAATTTTGTGTCTGTTGTGTTGTACAACAATACTATTATTTCTTTAAAAATTTACCATTTTTGCGGTGAATTGCATAAAAGTGAGAACTTTCTACCATTAAGTGTAGTTATGATGGGTGCAAAATTTGCAATCCTTGACTTTGTAAGTGCATAGATCGTATCAAGTAATAAAGTAATGAGTAAGATATCGTTCCCAACGAGGACTTGGTACCTAAACTCTGTTGAGCATTGATTTTACACTTTCAATTAATTTGAGCAAATCAAAATTTAATTCAAATAAGTGAAAATAAAATTCAA
>JBAGKO010000017.1:9353372-9374211 GCA_037177275.1 Acacia concinna
ATTTAATCTAAAATTATAATATTTTATTTAAAATCCCCTAAATAATGCACCCAATCAATATCTTAACAAAATCTCCATTAAAACCCTCTAATTTAGCAACTATGAATCCCCAAATATACCAAAATATATCTTAATTTAACTAAATATGGGGAGTCATCAAGTTATTATCGTTTATTGCTAAAATTTTGATGAATTTAGCTAATCGATCTATGTTGGACATACATAGGATATTTGCTGAAGATGTATATAGATGAAGTGGTTAATTGATGATATGATGTATATATATGATGATAGCTTTTCAATCTGTATGTATGTGTAGTTACTAAAAGTAAAAACTTTAATTAATTTGTCCCATAATTTTTCTTGCTTGCTTATTTTGTTTTGCAGTGATTGATCATCATCAATTTTGTTTTGTAATCTATTTATTGAGTTCCTCAGATGAATCTTCTGTCATTTTAGGATCAATGTATACTGTTTCAGATGGTTTAATCTAATAAAATCATAAACATGTGGACATTAATCCCAAAAGGGCATAATATTCTCCAGGTGGCTCAATATAAATGGATTGTAAGATAAAATGATGACGATCGATCCTGTAAAACAAAAAATAATATACTTGGCGGTTGTTATTAACAACCGTTATATAATTCAATATATGACGGTTGTTATTAAACAACGGTAATTTATAAGTGACCAATACATGACGTTCCTCACTTTAAATGCTCCATCCAGTTCTAAATATATGATTCATGTAACATTTTTTTGAAGAGATTAAGGAAGGTAAATAAGTTATTTAATCATATCATATGTAGTGTATTATTATACTAGTATATTCTAGACAAAATAATTTAAAGAAAATTACAAATTTAAATGCTTTAAATTAATATAATTAGTTTTCTTATATTTCTCTAATATAGCCGGACTGGGTTTTATATTTAGGAAAATATATTATATTTTAAAATATAAAGAACCAAAGGGCCTAATATCTATAAGGAGCAATTTTGTGAGAGGGTATGATTTTTTTATACAAGCTGTGCATCTTGGTATTGTCTTACTATTAATGAGTTTTTTTCTCGTTTTACCATTAATTATTATATACGTCCATTGATGATCTCTTGCATTCCCCTCCTTTATCTCATTTTTCACTCATTTTCTTTCCCAATCAACTTCTCTATAAACAGTGTTTTAAGAAAGTAAATTGTATTTTTTTTCCCGCATATTTATTATCTGTGATAAATTTTAACTAACTTGTTGAATTGTATAATTTAGTTATTTAAGTAGTCTTATATTTTAGAGGCGATGGAGTATATATATATATGGATGTTATTGTAAGCTGTAACGTCCGTGCTATGCTTCATGAACAATTGTTCATGCAGCAACGTTTCTTTCAATTTTGAATATCATGCATGCAACAGTTTCTTCGTTCTTTTATCGTAAACTGGACTTTGCCCAATAAAGCTACGTGCAAAGGAAAGCTAGTTGGAATTTATGCTATTCAAGGACAATAAGGCCAAACTAACTCTGACACAAAATCACGTCATCAAAATGTTTGAAAGCAATTTAAAAAAGAAAAAAAAAATGCCCACACGCTCTCCGAAAACAACGCTTCAAATTAACGTTCCTAAATCACCCACTAACTTCATTCCTTTCGTTTGCTATATTCTTTATACCAATTAAAAATCACTTTACCAATTCCCCCCCTAATGCTTTTTCTTCCTTATTCTTCCCTCTCACCACACCTTAATGTCACCCCCTTCCTCGTCGTCCTCCTCTTGGACGACGACGAGTGGGACCCACTGAAATCACCCTCCATCCTCTCCGGCATGCATATATGATTAGTCTCTAATCAACGAATTAATCACTCTTCTTCCAATATCTTGTTCCTTAATTAATAATAATTGTTTATTATCCTCTTTATCATGGCTCGTGGTCCAACTCCTTTCCAGCTCTTGGAACTCAATGTCATATCTGCGCAGGACCTCTCTCCTGTGTCTCGCGCCATGCGAACCTATGCGGTTGCATGGATCCACCCTGATCGGAAGCTCTCCACCCGGGTTGACACCCACGGCCACAAGAACCCGACTTGGAATGACAAGTTTGTCTTCCGGGTCGATGAGGATTTCTTATATGGCGACACCTCAGCCGTCATGATCGACATCTACGCTCTCCATTGGTTCAAAGACATCCACGTGGGATCCGTTCGGGTCCTCATCACTAACCTCATCCCTTTCCCGCGCAGGGACAATCCCTCCTCCGGGATGCGGTTCGGGGCGCTCCAGGTCCGAAGGCCGTCGGGTCGCCCGCAGGGGATTTTGAACATTGGTGTGGCGGTGCTTGACAGCTCCATGCGGAGCATGCCTCTGTACACTCACAATCCCTCAGCCGTTGGATACAGGCATTTGATGGGCGAGACAGATGCTTATGAGCATCATAATCATATGAGCCCTAGGCACGTTCCTAAGCCGGAGCTCCGGCGAACCAAGAGTGACACCAGCTCCATGATCAGCTCTCGACAGCAACATCTCAGGGCAGCAAGGGGAAAAGAAAATTCGGTGTTGTCATCATCCTCACAGGCTAGCTCTAAGAAGAGCGGCAAGAAAAAGAGGCGCTCACGATCTAAGGCTAGCTCCAAAGTAAGCGGTTCTGGCGTGAGCGAAGGCGGCGGCGAAATTAGAAGGCCAACCTCTGTTCTCAGCGAGCCTGGTGGGGATGGACAACATTGGAGAGCTAAATTTGAGAGGCCAGATTCTGTGATTAGCAGTTCCGACCTGAGTGAGAAGCCTCCGGTCAAGGTTAAATCCACTAGTCCGAGTTGCAATGCCAAGGATTCTGATGCCATCAATCACAAGAATCAGAAATTACAAACCCCCGAGTCGTCGACCACCACCGAGTCAGAAACCACTGACGACGGTCCTGATGCTTTTGAAAACCAAAGACATTGTCAGAAAACCAACAATGTGTATGAAGTCAAGCCATCGCCGAAGCCGCAATTTCGGAATTCTGTGGGCCCGAAGCTCCTCCAAACACCACAAGTCGGGTTCGGAGGTTCGCGTAAGAATACGCCACTGCATCCCACGGTGGGTTACGGAGGTTCGCGCAAGAATACACCCTTGCATCCAGCGATAGGTTACGGAGGTTCACGCATGAATACGCCCTTCCATCCAGCGATAGGTTACGGAGGTTCGCGCATGGCCACGCCAAAGGCCACTCCATTGCATCCGATCGGGAAGTTCAATCCGGCTTTGGAATACGCAACCCCGCGTAGATCCAATATGGGAGGCATGGCTCATCCAGTTATAACAGAATCGGAGCTTGGACCGTCACCGTCGGAGGTGGCTGCAGCTTTGGCAAAAAGTTCGAAGATCGAGGAGGCTGAGAGTTCTACGGTGGGAGGATGGAGCCTGGATGAGAGCGTGGAGGGATTACAATCGAAACTGGAGAGGTGGAGGACGGAGCTTCCACCGGTGTACGATCGCGGCGAATCGAGCTATGCATCGAGCAAGAGCAAAAAATCCGTGCATAACCGAAGGCATACAGACGCAGGGAATGGTTTGTTCTCGTGCTTCAGCAACATCTGTGGCTGTGAATGCACCATCGTATGTGGTGGTCAGAATTCAAGGAAGAAGAAAGCCGCCGGACGCCGACGGACTCCGTCAGTAGATGAGACCAGTTTCCTCTGATAGGCTCGATCGACCCGACCCGCGTGACCATTATGAGAGTGAAGGCCATAATATCATACGTAATGGCACGTGTTGGCGCGCTGTTTTTGTTATAACGGGAGAATTTCATGCAAAACATAATGCTTTTGATTCTGAGGACAAGGGGTGACGAGGGTGGGTTAGAGCTTATGCCCATTTCTGATTCTTTGTTTTTGGTGATTTTTTTTTATTCGAATTTGTTGCTTCTTCTTGCTTTTTTTATAATTAAATTGGAAAAGCAGGAGAGAAAAAGGGATTAATGAATTAAAATATAGACCACATTTTATATACGAGATATTGGTGATTGATTGTCAAATATAGTTATTCAATTATTATGTTATTTTATGATGTATATTTGTATTGATAGTTTATTGAGGATCACATTAGAGATTTTTTGTTGTTTTGAAACTTCTTTCCTCCCATATTTAATTTTATAGTTGCTCACCAATATTGGTTATACTACTGTTAGTATTATGCATGACCTTATTAGATAAGCTATAAATACAGCCTTTCTCACAAAGCAAAGAAAACAATTAATTTAGTATCATACATGCATACGGAGTATATATATGTATATATATAGTCTGCTGAAATCTTGATTAACTTTATTACTAGTACCATTCCATATTTTCTAAGCTTAAAAATTTCAATTATAGACAGTTTCCTCAACACTGAAATCTATTCTGCACGTCAATCTCAAGCTTCTTGAGTACAATGGTTGAATTAAATTATGAATTTTAGCTTATATAAAGAAATCCGATCCCATATTGTATATCAACTGTTAATATTAGTTTGGATGGGGACGATTCAATTTTAAACAAGCAGTGCAAGAAAAGAAAAACACTATAATATTCATATTCTCGATTAATTGATAACGTTCACACACACACACACACACATATCTCTAAGCCCTCAACAAACACCAAATGTATTGAATAATTGTATAGTAAAAGTTGTAGATTTTAAAAATATATTATGGAGTTTTTGTCCTATTATATATTTAGTGTGTGTTGCTTTAAACAGCTTATACTAGTAGGCTACTGCTATGGTCTATGATATGAGTGCACACTGATGTGGTCAACGCATAGGGGGGAAAAACTCAACAATTAAATCCAACAAGATCTCCATGAAACGTGAAACAAAGATATATGATTAACACACAAATCACCTGTTTTAATGAATCACGCCTTTTGTATAACTTTGGGCCAGGGTTTTGAAAGCGCTTTGTTCGCCAAAATCACATGTTGGTTTTAACTTTTACATCCCATAATAATATCTTTTTATAATCTTCAACAACTCAGTAAAAGTTATGACGATGCCAAATTTAAGGCAATCATCCATTATTGCAATAACAACTAGCTAATACAATTATTTAAAAAATTTCTTGGTAAAAAAACAAATTAAAAGGGAAACGGTTCTCAAGGAAAGAATTTAATTGGTAATTACCTATAAGTTCTAATTACAACCGACGAGCTTACAATGACAAGTTTTAGTATAAGAAATGGCAACACCTCATTTATTATTGAGACCTTTTAGTAATTAAGTCATTTCATTGTATTGGGATTTTATCTTAATTCTCCAAAATTAAAACTTGAAATAAAAATACACCCCAAAATGGTTTGAAGGTTGAATCAAAAGAACATATCTCATGCATTCCCTATTTATAATATAAGTCAGTTCCGAAATTTTGTGGTCATAAATATAATTCATTCCAAATATATTCTCATTCTCAACTTTCAATGAGGGGATAGATAAAGTATATTTTTAAAGTTTATGATATTTATCAAGGAAAAAAAATGAAAATCACAACTTTTATTATACAAGTAACTTTTTTTTTTACAAAAAAAAAACTCCAGTGAATTTGTTTAAATAACTTGAAGGAGGAAAGAGTGGTATTAAAAATAGGCTTTTTGGCAAGAGTCGTGTGGGTAACACTAATAGTGGTTCCTAGCTGCTCTAGGTGAAGATGCTTTTGCTTTTGTGCTGTAATTAATTAATTGCATCCAAAGGCAGTGTTCCATAGTTGTGGGCCCCAAGAAGGGGGATTAATGAAATGTTAGTAATGATAAATACAACATATTTTAAGGAATAATCATGGTGGGAGGGTTTTTGTTGTTTTCTCACTCCTCAGTGGGCAAAGGCACATAAGGATATTTATTATCTTTTGGTCCCTACTTTGTAAAACAAAAGGCTTGTGTGGCCATTTGTCCTGTAAATACAAGACAGAGAGCCTATGAAAGGAAAAGGAAAAAGAAAAAGGGGAAAAAAAGAAAGAAAGTGGACATTGAGAACCCAAACCAGAATCATACTTTTAGCTTGCTTGTGCTCCTAAACACACCTTCCTTTCTCACCTTAACCCCTTTGCTTTTTCATGCTAATCCTGTTTCAGACACCTAATAATCATCCCCTTCCTTAACATTAACCATCATAATTAAATTCTTCTTCATCACTTGACACATCCCAAACAAAGACATGCTAAAGAATCATCTAAATAGTCTAAACAGCAAATTGTGTTAAGCATGCTTTTAAAGATCAGGATTATTGCTAAACATCACAAGATTTATTCCAAGTAGTTGAACAAGTTTCTATTTCAAATACTTTAACAATAAGATATCTAAGCACCAGGCATCATATTCTACCATGTGAATATAAAGGATACTCCTACAGAGGTACGCAATTTATTAAAGAAATTATAAATTGGAGAGACTAAGATGAATTAAAGTCTTATATTTAAGACATAGCAAACCCATCTTCATTTACTAGCTCTTATAATTAGAATTGGAGTGAGTATATAGTTTCATACTAAGTATTATAAATATAAATAAGATACATTCCTTTCGATCCCAAATATAAGGCCTTTTTGTAAACTCAGAAAATGGCCTTATATTTAGGATTAGACGGAGTATATATTTTTTTATGTTTGTCAATATTTATTTAATTTACTTTTATTGATTCTCTCTCAATAATGAAGAGATGAAATGATAGAATTGAAAAAAAAATGACTAGTGTCTTTTAAAAAATATATGTCATAATAATTAATTTAATCAAATTAGATAAATATAACTTATATTAAAGACTACACACATGAGTAGCTAGTTAAAAGAGAAAAGTAAGTATAATGAATTTAGGCAATGTAGAGCATAGAAGGGATTAACAATGGAGTAGTTTCTTAATGTTATGCGGTGAACAATTATGGGAATGGTAACTTTAAGAAGCTGAATTAAACAAATCGTACGAATATGATTAACTATCATACAAATTCATACAACACACCTAAAAAGTCCGTCTGTTGCAATCAACACCACCAAAAAGCAACACTCCCTCGTACTATTCCTTATTATAGTTACCATCACCTCGTATCATTTTACATGTCTCTCTATTATATTCCCACTCCACCTCTTATCGCCTTCCCTCATTTCCTTACTCTCATTACTACATATATACCATCTACTCTATATATCCTCAATCCTCCCCATAAACTTCATTAGACCTTACAAATATTAAGAAATTGACCAATACACATATAAAGAAGTCCATAACCATGCTTGGATCGAAAAACTTCAAACTATATTCTGTCTTTTAATAAATAATACAACATGGGTGTGTTGTTTGTACTGATTAACGTAAAATAATATATATAACTTATAAAATTATGAGACAATTAGATTAGACTAGGCTAGACTCCCTTGACTTAATATTTTTTTTTTTAAAAAAAGCAAGTCATTCTCAAAAGATATAAATTATGCGAAGGCAAACGGAAATGAAATAAAAATGAGGAGTGGTATGCGCACTAAGAAGACATAGGGGTCCCATATCATCACTAACTCCACCACCTCCAACAGCACCCTTTTCCCCTTCTTTCGTGCTTATTTTCTTTCTCGTCCTTCAATACCCTTTTGTCTTCCACAACTTGTTCCTCCCATTCCCAAGCGACTCGCAAAGTTCTTCCCTTTTTACCTCCCTCTTCTCATTCCTTTCTTCCCTCACAAACCCATTCTCATTTTGTCTATCTCTCTTCGCTTTGATCTTCAATCCTTCTTCTATGACTCTGGGTTTACTAGGTGGCGGTGGCGGTGGCAATGGTGGCTCTTCTGGGGTTACCCCAAATGAGCCTGCTGTGTCAAATGCTAAGGTTCTGGGTCAAGAATGTTCATCGTCGTACAAAGGTGAGGCCGAACTTGAACTGGGTTTGGGTCTGAGCCTTGGCGGTCACGGTGGTGGTGGTGGGAAGGCTAAGCCTTCTTCTGCATGGGGTGAGTGCGGTCGTATTTTGACGGCTAAAGACTTCCCTTCTGGAGTGTCTCATGGACCTTCTGTTGCTGCTTCTCGTTTCTCAGATAGAGTCAGTACTGTGGGTGGCTCTGTTTCTGGCACTAAGAGAGCTGCTGACTCTGTCACTCAGGATGCTGGATCTCCTACTGCTGGCAGGTGAGATGATTCAAGGAAACTTTAGTGTTTAAATTCAAATTTATTGTTAGGATAATGGAGTAAAACATGGTTTTTTTTTTGTAGTGTCAGATCAGTTTATTAATATTTTCCATTTTTCCCGAGTCCTGTTTTATTTCCTTATTACTACTATATATTCACATAAGATTGTGTGTTTGGTTTTGAAATCAAGTGACTAAACTATTTGTCAATCAAGTTCACTGGTCTTTGACCAGTTTGGAATCAGTTATCGTCTTAGTGTGTTGTCGTCGAAACAGAGCTTGTTTTATCTTTATTGCAGTTGATTAGTATACTTAAATTTCTTGCCTCAACTGCAACAACATACTATGGTTATTTGTTTTATTTTTCATTTTTGGACGCTAACCATTAAACATAATAAAGATTTTCCACTATTTTGAAGGTTGATGATATGTAAATAAACTGGCAAAAAAATACAGGGTTCTTCATGTGAAGACATGACATGACTTCCACCCATTTCAGTCAGATTTTTTCTTGAACACATAAAAACAAGATGGAGCAAAATAGTTTATCGTTTCCTAATGGTTTGCAAATCCTCGTATTTTGTAGGTATTATGCCTCTTTAATATATATATATATAAATATATATTTATATATATTCAATTTTTCCTCTTGTATGTATGCTTAAACATATATTTAGATATATATATATATATATATCTACTATAGATAGCTGGTTTTAGAGATCAAACTATGATCTGCTCTCATTTGTGCTCTTACTATTATGGAAGCAGTCAAGTTGTTGGGTGGCCACCCATCAGGGCATACAGGATGAACAGCTTGATTAACCAAGCAAAGGCTCAGAGGGCTGAAGATGATAAAACCGGTGGAGACAAGAATAATCCTGATGATGTTTCTGTTACTAAAACTGGCGCCGCCAACAATACTGAAAAAAACCATCTCGGATTTGTGAAGGTGAATATGGATGGAGTTCGCATTGGGAGAAAGGTAGATTTGAATTCTCATTCAAGCTATGAGAAGTTAGCACAAACTCTGGAAGAAATGTTTTTTAGGCCTGCTAAATCAATTGGTTAGTTCTCTTTAGTACTCTCCACATTTACCGCAACTTGGATAACAGTTTAAATCTATGTTAGGTTTAGTGAATTTCATCATGATAAAGATTAATCTAAATTGTAGTCTGCTATAAAGGTAAAGGGACTCGTATTACTTTTCATATCCATTTAAACTCCATGGTGTATGAACAAGCAGTTGAGTGTATGAGATTATTGATTCCTTTATGACCCTGTGTTTTGTTCTGTGGGCATCAGGGTGTGAGAAAGAGACGAAACTCTCTAAGCTTTTGGATGAAACATCTGACTTTGTGCTGACATATGAAGATAAAGAGGGTGATTGGATGCTTGTCGGAGATGTTCCCTGGAGGTATATTTGCAACTTCAATTCATTATGACAAACTTACACCATGAGAGCATAAGGAAGTAAAATACCACAGACAAAAAGAAACCATAGTCAACCAATTTCTTCTCTCAGCACATGAGTTTTATATTATGTAATAAAATGTCAGACATTAGAAAGCTGTGATTAAGAAAGTTTATCTCATAAACTCATTTCTTAAGTACAAGAATTGACATATCTGTAAGTGTCACACTCAAGACCAAATTAATTATTTGATGTTCAACATTAATTATACTTCATGATTGTTTGTAGGATGTTCCTCAGCTCAGTGAGAAGGCTCCGAATCATGAGAACATCTGAGGCCAATGGACTTGGTAAACTAATCCAAATCATTGATTATATAACATATCCTGAATCTGGTTTTCAATCAGATTAGGACTTTCTCAACTGTTCTAATATTACCTGGTTGTTTGACTGCAGCTCCTAGATATCAAGAGAAGAATGAGAGGCTAAGGATTAAACCCATTTAGAATGTTTTCAAATTTCAACTGTTCGGAACCCGGCCAGTTATAGAAAAATCCACAGTTTGACAACAGGTGCTATTACATGAAAGTAGAGAGAAGATTGGTCTTCCAATGGTTTTCAGTTTGTTTATTTGTTTTTCTGCAAGGTTTTTAACCATCCTATGGTTCTTGTTGTGTCCTTCTTCTTCATTTTTATTTTTCCTTAATAGAGAACCTCGACCGGTTCTATTCCACAGATCCTTACATCATCATACAAGCCTGCATACTTGACTGAAGGCTGTTTTTTTTGTTTCTTCACACTGTAAATATTGGAGTACTCAATATCTAGAGTGTCAAGTTTGCTGCAATATGTACTAGATTGAGCTTTCTCATATGGCGTCAAAAAAGGGGAAAAACAGAAGAAGAATGTGTTATCTCCATTGTCGTTTTAATTCGCAGTTGCTGAGGTTGTTTGGTTGTTATATATATATTGTACTCCATGCTTGTGTGGCTTGAGATAATCTCCACAATCTCTGTTTATGAATGGATCAATCTCCTTCCACAAGTCAATCTCTTGATTGGATTGAAATCTGATTGATCAATATGCATTTAAGTAAAAAGAAGTGCCAAATCGTATACAGGACAAGACTCAGATGAATATACTACCACTGGTCCTAAACATTTAACCTAATTTGCAATATAAACTAAGTCCTAGATGGAGGATCGGAGAGGTATCTTTCTGAAGTTATGGCATAAAGACTCTATTCCCTAATCTGTAATGTGTCAGCGGATAAAGTAAACTAGCACTATTCTTGAGTTGAAATCTTGAATATTTCTTGGCAAGGACACTTTAAGGGCTGATATTATGGTCTAATATTCAATCATTATGTTTAAAGTTGTTGCATTCTTCCTACTGAGTTGAGATGAATCAATCATGTATGTATATATATATATATATTTCCCAAAGCAAATATAAGACATTATAGCAGAAATCATTTCGGCATCAGAAAGTATTCACAATCTCCATTAAAGGTCAAGAAACGACATCATTAGTGTTAATTATGCTTGCTTTCAAAACCCCACAAGGTTACAACAACAAAATTCTCTGTCATATGTCTGTTATATTAAAAAAAAAAAAAAAGTGTTTCTGTGACAAGCTTGAGGACAATGAGAATGAAGTGCGAAGAATCTTATTTGGGATTTGGTTGTCATGGAAAGGGAAGATAATGATGACGACGAGAGACAGAAAGAGATCATATCATGAAGAAGGCACTCAAATGAGGAATTGACCTACTTTGTATAATGATGTTATGTGTTGGGAAGAAGTTTTTGTTGTTGTTGTTGTTTTTTTTTTTTTTTTTGAAGGACAGAGGAAGTGGTTCAAGTCTTCAACTTGACAATGTAAACTTTTAGGAGTGGGACCAAAAATATTAAAATTGATTTTGGATGTGCATGCGTGCTTAGTATTTTGTCTCTCTGTAATCACACTTTGGTGTTAAATTTCAGAAAGACCATAATGACTTACTTGTAAATCCTAGATTTGTGGGTCCCAACATTAGGGACAAGGATTTTCAATTTTAGGTTATCTATGGAATTGCTTGTGTCCATCCCACCACTAGTTGATTTCTTTATTGATTCTTACTTCTTAAACATGTTTATTTTTTGAAAAAAGTATCCTTCTGAGCTCTATGTCGAATAATATTTACATTTTTATTCTTTTGCTTCAGAACACAGCAGTAACAATTACCTTGAGTTGTCTGGAAAAAAAAAAACCAATATGATTTTCTTTCGACAAAGATGTAATGCAATACAATAACCTCATTTGAATTAAAAAACATCTATTAAATTAGTAAAATGACAAATTGGTGAATAGTTGATTGAACAATATTTTAACATGCTTTTCCATAATTACTTTAGAAAATTTGATGGATTTCTTAGATCATTATTGTATGATTAAACATGAATTTTTTAAAAAAGGAAGTACAATTGAATTAAGTCTAATTAGAAATTAAATTGTCATTATTTATTAATTATTCATACAATTGAGTTATTGGACTTTTGATGCTAACTATTAATTTTATATTATATGTACTTGAAGAAAAAGAAAATAATAATAATAATAATATGTTGCAGTTTAGTCCTTCCACTAGCATTTTGGAATATTACACTTTAGTCTCTTAGTCAAAACTCAACATACGTTCTGACCAAGGGAAATTAGGGATCCAGATGAGAGAAAACGAGCTACAATATCGCAGGTTTGAAGAAAAAGAAAATAATAATAATAATATGTTGCAGTTCAGTCCTTCCACTAGCATCTTGGAATATTACACTTTAGTCCCTTAGTCAAAACTCAACGTACGTTCTGACCAAGGGAAATTAGGGATCCGGATGAAAGAAAACGAGCTACAATATCGCAGGTTTGAAGAAAAAGAAAATAATAATAATAATAATAATAATAATAATAATAATAATAATAATAATAATAATATGTTGCAGTTCAGTCCTTCCACTAGCATTTTGGAATATTACACTTTAGTCCCTTTGTCAAAACTCAACGTACGTTCTGACTAAGGGAAATTAGGGATCCGGATGAGAGAAAACGAGCTACAATATCGCAGGTTGGAGGCTGTGGTTTTTAGCTGGAGATTAAGAGAGTGCTGCAAAGAGAGGAGCTGTGGGTCTTGAGCTGGGGAAGGAAAGAGAATGTCACAAGTTTGAGAGAGGGAGAGTGCTGCGAGTTTCAGAGAGGGAGCTGTGGTGTGCTGCAAGAGCTGCATCATCTCAGCTTCTTACTACCATCACCACCAAACATCACCATCGATGGAAGAGCTTGAAGCTTCATCCGCCACTGCGAGCTGAACCTGGGAGCTACACTTCTGGACCGTGAAGCTGGATTTGAAGAGAGGGCGAGAGCTGGGAAGAAACCATCGTCACCTCCTTGTTATAAATTTTAATATATATATTTAAATGTGTATATATATATTGTATATATTTATTTATATTATTATATATTTTATGTTATTATTTTAATATATATATATATATCACCGGATGTGTCCCGCATCATTATTTGAATTACAGATTAAAGAGTTGCATTCAGAGGGTTGTGATTGGTCATTGAATTCTTGAAGAGTTTTGATGGGAGGCTCTATAAGGAGAAGACCATGACTCAGAACAGACATTTTAAAAAAAAATTATTTGTTCAATCACAAATTCCCTACAAATGACAGTATCCAACAGTTCATCGCTGTACCAAATATTTCAGTCCAGAATAATTCAAGAAAATTTTAGATAACACTATTTAAATATGCTATGATAAGAGGTACGCAAAATTTCCACTATGAAACTTATAATCTAGATTTATGTATTATGTTTAATAAAAAACGCTCCAAAAGCGTCAATCCTACGGGTTTATACGAGTCAAAACATATAACACTGGGAATTTACTGAAGCTGCGAGTTTACATACTAGCGGAATTGAAATCAGTACCGTAAATCGTAAATTCGGAGCTCACCCAAGTTTCACAACAATGTTTTATGTATTTCATAGACATACTGTATGTGGCAATTTCAAACCTTAACTTCAGTGCAAATTATTGCTGTGGTCCTGGTCCTGAAAAAGCAAGAAACAATCTAAATATGCACAGCTTTTGTATTTAGAAAAAAAATATAACTTTCAGGTCAAAATAATCCATTTCTAATTTTCAACCACACCTACAAGTGTAACGCGCAACTATCTTACGAATAAAATCTTCTTATATTTTTTTGTAAAAATCGTATAAGTTAATTAAAAATCATAGGTGAGGAGTGAATAAAATATTTACATTTTTTAATAATTTTAATATTTAAAAATTAATATATCACTATGTTTTATTGTTCATGAGTAAAGACCAGACTAAATAAAGTCAGTAAAATTACCAAATTTCACAATTTTGTTAGGATGAGCGTGTGTGATTTTGTAATCAATTTAACAATTATAAGAGGTAAAATATGAAAATGTAAATATATGGTACTGTAATTCATGTGCCACGTAATTAATTTTTATTTCCAAAACAAATTGGTATTTTTGGGGCAAAAAAAGTAATCATCCGCGATTGAGATAATTGGTGCAATGCCTTTTCTCTGTTTAATACTAAGAAGTAAGAAGGCTCCTTAAATAATATCTTATAAAAAAATTGGATGAAGTGCTAATTTAAATTTATATCATAGGATGTCATAAAAAAAATTAATATCACAGGTGTCAAGTTTTTTATAATATTATTCTATGTAAATTTTCATTCCAAGCGGCGCTTTGTGGAGATTGTGCATTCACACGCCTAAAGCGACAGCCAAATCTTATTTGATGTTAGTTTTGAGACTCTGCCTGTGTTGCTGGCTGATATGCCAAATGGATGTCTAGGGATGTACCTAGAGGACAAGCAGAGATTGTCTAGATTTCTAGGGGATATCCAAGATTTCTTCATTATTAATTCAAGTTTCAGGTTGCCAATTTGTACCTTTAAAAAAATAAAGTTTTGGGATGCTGTCACTGCAAAATATGTGATCTAATCAATTATATGGTTCTAAGCGGTTGAATATAGGAAATTGGGTGTTTTAGTAAGCTAGGTTAAATTTATTCTTCTTCTTAAATGGTGATTCATTCGTTACTTGTTTCTTAACTTACACCTTCCATTTTTCACATCAGTCACACTCTTTTCTCTTTGAAGGGGTGGACATTAGTAAGAGTAGCAATCTCAAAAATTGAGAAGAGCTGATCTTCTATCCAATAAGAAATTGATTGATTTTAAGGGTGTGTTTAGCTCAATGGAGAAGAGGGGGAAGGAGATATTTTAATATAAGGGAGGGGAAGAATTTTGTTTTACTTTATTTAGATAGATAAAAAGGAAGGGGAGGGAAGGCATTTTAATAATATAAAAAAAGGCAATCAACAACATAAGAATATAATTAATAAAAAATAAAATAAACATTAATCAATATAAAATTTTTAAAAGTGTAGCATATAAAGGATAATTAATATTTGTCATGTAATAAAAAAATTTTACCGGTAACTTTTAAAATATGTGTATTAATTTATTTTTTTATTAAAAATATGTATAGAGGGGTAAAAACATACAATATAGTATCATATTAACAAAGTATAACACAAATATAAAAAGGAGATAACTTAGACATATTAAACAAAATAAAAATTATGTGCATATTAATTAATAGAAGTCAAAATATAATATTTTCCCTCCAAATTCCCCCAATTTTGGAGGGAAGAGGGGGATATTTTAGAAAATTTTCCCTCCCCTCCTAAAACCTTTTCCTATCCAAACAAGGAGAGGGAAGCAAAATACCCCATTTCCCTCCCCTCCCCCATATTAAACAGACCCTAATAGTGATATTTATTTACTATAGTCAAATGCATTCATGGAAGAGATGAATATTGGATAGCACAAGAAGCTTGGATCTGTATGGCGCAAGATTAGGCCATGGCATGTTCATTTTGCTTAACCAAAATCAATTTAAACAAATATGCTCAGAACTATTATAGTGGAAATTTATTTTTTTTTTAAAGAAAAAAAGGTCATAAGAGACTGCTAAATAAATGTCTATACTAAATAAAAGTAACTTGGTCCAAAATATTAACATAAGGTGATCTAACAATTCACAATCATTTATCAAGAGGCCGCATTTTGCACGTAGAGGGAATGTTTTAATGGAGTTTAACACATATTGCTGAAAAAAAAATCATCCTGCAGAATATTGAACTATTAAAAACGAAATGGAAAACAAGCAAACATAAAACTCAAACTTATATCACCTAATAAAAAAAACAGGAAAATCTTTTTAAATGTTTAATCTATGATTTGTTCGCAGCATGAAAGAACATTATTAAATGTCCATAAATACAATGCATTGGCCACGCACCCTATCCTATCCTGATATATTATATAATGACACTGGCAAACAAAAAATTATATAATGACAATTATAAGAGCAAATTAATCACATCATGCCCAAGCATGGGCTCCTAGTGGCAATGTCCAATCCTCAGTACCAACATATTCTGAGCTACCTCGCTCGATCCGTCTGGACTCCAGGCGGGCCCCACTAATTTTAGGGCCTGGGCTCCTCATAAACAGGTAACTTGCAGCTCCTCCGCCTGAGCTGGAGGAATCACAGCCCGGCGCAACAACGCTGCTCTTCCTAGTTGAAGAGTTCCACTGTGGCACAGGAGAGGCTGGAGAGATACGTGGCTTGACTGGGCCTTGACCCCTTACCTTGGCCTTCGCAGACTGGGTTGAGGCCATATAGCTAGGTACACTTGCATTATGCTGGGGCTGCAGATAATTGGGCCGCCTGTTGGGAATTGGGCTTGAATCCAGAAGAAGGCCTTGCCCCATGATGGTGTTTGGAGGTGCCACACTGTCCATTTCCACCGTCTTCTCAGACACGTCATCAGCGGTGGTGGTGGTGGTGGTTGTGGCAGCGTGGGTCATGTAATAAGAGGTCTCCGGCGGCCCCAACTGTCTGGCTTGATGTTGTTGAGAGGACATCCAACGCTCTAGCCAGTTCCAACCCCGCTTGGCTTGTTCGAGCTCATTCGAATATGTTTCCATTTCTTGACCAAGACTCAGACCTGCAAGTGGTGACTGGTTTTGTTGCTGCAAAGACAAGTGGTGAAAATCAGGTCCACAAAGTGGTTTCGTATCAAACAATCACGTTTGATGTTACGCCGACACTTAGCATTTTATATTCCAATAGACGAGAGGATGGGATTAGTTTGCCAGAGATGTTGAGAAGTTTCAAACATTGACTTTAAATGTGTAATAAAAACAACAATACAGATTAATTTAACACTATCGTCGCCCGCGTGCATTTGCTACTAGTCTTAAAAAACCCAGTAAATGCACATGCTATCTCTGAAAATGGAACTTTTGCTGCACTTAGATACTTTCTTTTCTCGTATCTTTGAATAGCTTGAAATAATTAATAGCTTGAAATACAGCAACGATGTGTCCACCCACAATCAAAGGGCTAGTTGAATTCATAAATGTCCCCAGCCAATATTTTGATCGTTGCCAAATGCTAAGTACGAGTACTATGTAATTCATTTCCACCAGCGGTTTCCTAATTAGTTACTGTAATTTACTCATTTTCCATCAATTCTGATCTAGTCTCTGCTGTGTAGGTGAACACACAGTCGCTCTTCACTTCGGTGAAATCAAGAAAAGCGTTTTTATCAATACCATTGCCAAGAGTATATTATGAAGGTTAATTCATGCCCTAAATAATTTTTAAGGATTAAAAACTGTTCAGAGAAAATGGAACAATCAAGGGACCAAACCAATGGCAGAAAGAGAAGTAACAAACCTGATAGTTCAAAGCGTAAGAAAGAGCTCTCTTCCTGGGCTTCATTGCATCTTCAAGTTTCCACAAGTCACTAGTTTCGTTGAATCTCTGGAAACTGTGACGCCTATTGCCCCAGCCATCCTCATACATGGGACTCATGGGGACTAGATCATGTTCCATTGCGTTCTTGTAAAGCTTGTCATTAGTCAGCTGGATCCTGCGAGCTCTAACTCTGGCCTGCACTCTCACCAACGCTTGCATGCAACGCATTGTCATTTGCGCTTGCTTCCTCACATTGTGGCCTCTCACAAGCGCTTGCAGTCTCACCAATCCCTTCAAAGCACGCCGTGCACGTCGAGCCTACACAATATATATAACACCCATATGCCGTGTATAGTTAGTTTATTGTATATCAGTTAGGGAGACTGAGTTTGCATGAATGGGAAATGAGCAAATAAGTTAGGGAGACTAGCTACTCTGCCGTGTTCTTCAATGCTGTTAAAAATAGAAAGCAACTCTTCAAATTGTGTTGTAATGACTACATATTTTGTCATGCGTGTCATAGTATATCTGTATTTTATCATGTTTTACATCAGTGTGTTTTATCATGTTTTAGATTGAAACAATTTTCCGTTTTTGTTAATTTTCTAGATTTAGATTAAATGCAGAAATCTGAGGGTGGGTGGCATATTTATGGCCCAAACTGAACTGATTAATTACATCACTACTCACACTTAATAAGCCACGATAAGTGGTCAGATCTCGAACAGTTAATGAAGTTTGCCCTTGAAAGAAAGCAGATATTATTTGCAGAGTTTGTATGAGGAAAACAAGGAGCTAGGTCTTACTAGGTAGCCTCTGTAATATGATTGGATAATTGTTGCTGCTCTATCTTCCTCGAATTGGCGTCCATAACCCGCCATCTTAACAACTCTCGCCGCTGCTTGAGCGGCAGCGACCGCTGCCTCGGCAGCTGCAGCAGTTGCCGCGGCAAAGGCGTGTCGTCTATCTTCAGTCACAGGCGTCGACGTGGTACTCTGCTCAATGGTAATATCATCAAGAGAACTCTCTGCCGGAAAATGCTCAAACAACACAACGTCTGGCACTTCATGTTGCCGTTTCATTTCACCCTCCTTCTACAAATCAAGCACACATCCCAGCCCAACACCAAATTAGCTAGCAATCATTTGAAAAACTGAAGAAGGAAAAAAAAATCTAATAAACTGTTTAATATGTTATTTATTGCAAAAACAAACTTTTACAAATAAGTTCAATGACGATGGGGATCTAACATAGACAGCACGTGACGATGATCAAGAAAAAAGAGATGTGGGTTTGGTTAGGTGGGATGATAAATATGTGACAAGGATGAGTACATTTATTTGATAAAAATATTCACATGACATAACAGGGGACCATGTCTACATAATAATGAAACCATGGGAGGTTCATAATTTCATATGGTCCTAAACACCAGAAAGGGCCTAGCAGATTTGTCATTTATTTGGCAATGCTTAAAAAGACAAGAACATCATCCAATATGTTTTTTGCCCTAAAAAAAGAAAGGGCATCCTGGATGCTGTTCACTTGCCCGGCTTGTGAAGGAGGACAAAAGCAGCTTCAATGTGTAAGGTAGGATTTTTATGATACCAATTAGCTTTACATTATATGCTCCATATATGCAATTTCTCTTTTGCTGCAAGTTGGTCATGAGAGGAAGATGGGATAGATAATGACTTTTTCATCCACCATACAAAACTCAGTTAAGAGATCCACCAATGACTTTTATATATATATATATATATATATATTGAATAAAGATATAGTAATAAAATAAAATAAATTAAATGATAAAAATACACGTTAGTTTTAATATGAGACATTGAAGTGTTAATCGGTGATTTATGAACAGAGTTATCATAGAATAAGTTAAGATAACAGAGCCCCTGTCTGGCTCAAAGGAAATAACATTGACAACAATAACGCAGCCCTTGATCCTTCAAGTTTTGCCGTTATTTTTAGCTGTAGAAATTTCTCTCATTCCTATGATCTCATTGTTGTATCTATATATTTCATACGGCTTTTTTCAGAAGAAAATTAACAAGTTAATGATCCAAGGTGAATATGGAATAGCATACTCATGAGATTGTAATTTTGGAACTTCGATTTGAAAAACTGAAAGAAAAAGAATCGAAAACAAGGCAAGAACAGGGGAATCGATCACCTTCCTCTCTGACGCCGGCGAGTCCTTAGAAGAAGACTTGAAAACTTTCTTCACCGACGAGAACCAACCACCTCCTCCCTTCTTCCCCATCTCAGACGGAAAGATCTGCTGATAATTGCCATCAAACATACCAATTCAGCCAAGTCAAAACATCAAACTCAATTCACAGTCTCAACGATTACCCCAAAAAACACTAATAAAAACACATTTCAACTAGTGCATCCAAACAACAAAACATACATGTACTCAAATTCAGAAACACGTAGAATCTCGTGAAGAGTGAAAGAGAAATGAAGTATGAAATTAACCAGGAATGCGGAAACTCGTGTTTTGGATCACGAGGCTGGAGCTTTCAAGTATTGAGTCGAGCATTTGGCAGATTCATCGTATGTGTGCACTTGGAAGAATCTTCAGAGGAGGAGGAGAGAAATCAACCTGCGACGCAAAATTTTAGAGGGAGAAATGAGGAAGAAGAAAGAGAAGAGGGAGAAGATGAAAAGGGGTGTTTGAGATTAGTAACTGTAAAGCCCGCGCAAACGCCGTTTGGATTTATCTCTGTCACGGGGATTAGATAGACAACGAATAAAGCCCTGACAGTTGGAGGCTGCAACCCGTAGAATTCGTACACGTCACCTTCCCCGGGTACCGTTGATTTTATTCTACATAATAGCCCATACTTAATTACTACCCCTTCCGTGGGCAGTAATAATAAGAATATTTACTTAATTTAATTATATTAAAAAAATTAGTTGAGTTAATTAATATAATATATATTTTTTAAAATAGCCCATTTATCTTTCTTAATTTTTTTTTATTTTTTTCTCTTTAATTATTAATAAAGATAAATAATGAAAAGATTGATAAATACAAAAACTATATCTTAATTATATTTTAAATTAAAATTTTAATCAATATCCCAAATATGTTTACATGTCCTATATTAAGAACGGTTGTAAGTAATAATTAATTAATCAATGTATAATATCACACACTTGGCACTCGCATATTAAGGACATGTAAAATTTAAATCTATATCCATAAAAATAATAAATGCATGAAAAACTTGTCAAAAGCTGCGGGTATCTTATTCTGGATTTTGCGTAAGTTCGTGTCTCTAAAGTTTCGTTCAATATAATAACCCCCGAACTATATTTATTTACCCCGACAAATAAATTATTATACGAATACTACCTTAACCTTTCTTTGTAATTTTCTCAATAATGTAAAAATAATGCTTCATGTGTAGGTTACGCAGAGGGG
>JBAGKO010000017.1:9374311-9388484 GCA_037177275.1 Acacia concinna
CTTCTTCAAAAAAATGGCCTCGGTTTTTCAGTGCAAATCGTGTTTAATTGGTATGATTTGTGTAAATCGTGCTAACTAAACGCGATTTTCAGTGTTGTATTTAATTAAATAGTTTTAAAAATGTTGTATTTTGTTAAATTGTTTTACTGTTTACTATATTTTGTTAAAAAAACCTAAAATGCAAAACTAAAAAGAATACCTATCTAACGGTGCCGTTTTGAAGACCAGAAACACCCCTGGGCTCTTCCTAGTTCCTACCTTGCTCTCACCTCTGGGTCTCGCGAACTTGAAGCTCTCTAGTCCGGGCGCCGTCGTTGTCGCAATCTGTCACCCCGTGCTCTTATCGACAATCGGTGTGTCAGCCTTTCGATAAATTAACTATTGGATTGAAATTTCACTTTGTTGTTTTGGCTGTATACTGTTAACTATTAGCAAATATAGTATATTCCTTTCTCTTACTTTCTGCACCATCTAGGGTGGCTGATTAGATTGCTTGCCATTTTGTTTTTGTGGGAGAGTAAAATAATCTTCTGTGTGGAGTCAACTGATACGGCGTTCTGATGGAATCATAATTGAAAATGGTTTGGGTGTTACCACTGTAATTGGATATTTCTCATGTTGGGGCTTTCGTCAGTTCCCCCAATTATATCGAGATATATAGCATTAGAATGTGTTCATAATATTAGTTTAAAACATTTTGATGTTTTGCTTTTTCTAGAGTCCTGAGTTACAATTCAAGACGCAGTAAAGTTTAAATTCAGATTTTGGTATTAGAACTGAGATATCTCAATAAAATTCACTTGACAATTCAAATAAATGTAACAGGAAGAGTTTTGAAGAAAATATTAGGATAAAACACGTCTAAGGAAGGAGTATGATCTTTATTCTTGTCATCTATGGAAATTGAAGTTACTATCTGCAGTATCTGTGTCTGTCACTTTTTCTTGTTAAGCTGACTTCTTGAAAATTGGGACTCGTTACCTATAAAGCCTGAATTTTTCAGTTTCAATATGGGTCCCCAGTATTCCTAAAGTCAAACGGCAAATTATATTGGGCAGCCTTAATTTTAAAGGTTGTGAAATTGGTTTCAGGAAGGACATGGAGTTTGTTAACAGAATAGTTGACGTGGCAACAAGAGCTTTGAACAACAACATAGTAATTGATGTTTGTCTACTTGCTTCATTTGCAACACTGGGATTAAGATCAATGCATCAGCAAAAGCTCATTGAGGCTCTAGAGGCTGAGAAGGAAAATCTTGACAAATCCAACAAGGCCATGCGAAAGACCATGTGGGACTGGAAACAACAGCTTTTCACTGAAGCCACAACTGATTCTGCATTGGTCCCTCTTGCAAGGCTTCGAGCCATCTATGGTGAAGCCCCGACTCCTCAACCTGCTGCTGGTACTTTTATTCAATCTCCTTCCCTCTATGATAGACTTTGTGCAATAAATTTGTTGAATTAGTAAATGAAAGCTTTAGTTTTCCTTTTGCATAGAGATGAAAATTTTTCATAGTAGTTATTTCCAGTAGTGTTTTGCATCTGGTTATATGTTATTTCTATAATCATTTGCCTGTTCACGTTGTTAAGGGGTCGGCTAGTTATGAAACTCTTTTGTGCTTTAGTATGCTTTTTTTTTTTTTACTATATTATATCCCAGTATATCTCTATGTTGCTTTAGTTTATTTACATTCACACATTTGCTCAGGGTGTATTTGAAGTGTTGGTTTTCATATCTAAAATATGAAAATTTGATGTTAAAGGGTTGCAGATATTGGTCTTCAAATTTCGATGGTTGTATACAATCTGAAATGATTCGAGATTTGTAAATCGTCAAATTTGATGTATATTGCTAATCCCTATTTTTATGGTTGTTTTAGGAGATGCTGCAAAGCAAGATGCAAAATCTTCTAGTTCCGTCAACTTTATAGTGTGAAATCTGCTGAGTGATCATGCTCTTGAGAAATTTTGGCAGTGGATGGCTGTTGAATAAACTATTGTAAGAGATGGGAAATATGTAATGATGTCGTGCCTTTTTATTTTAATTGGTACTGGCATTATGTGGAGAAAGTGGAAGGTGGAGGAAAAAAAAGCCATCAAAGGGCAAAAATGAATATGCATGTTACCGTTAATCAGCAGAGGAACAGTTTAGTGAACTTTTGAAAGCTTGCCTCTCTATAGACACGTGCGTGATACAAAACAAACGCACACACGCAAGCACACGTACTTATCTTTATATTCTACACGTATGATCTAACCATACAGTAACTCTAAGTAAGCTATTGCACTATACTCATTGACAAGTTTCGGCATATTCATTATTACAACAATTTAAAACCCGGTCCTTGCTGCCTAATAACCTGCGACCAACTTGACGCTCACAAGCTTACAGCAAAAAGTCCCTTGGATCAGTTACAAAACCAGTTAATGCGGAAGCTGCTGCAGTGTATGGGGAAGCAAGATATATCTGTCCCTCCTTGTGCCCCATTCTTCCTGGAAAGTTCCTATTTGTTGTTGACACACAAACCTGTATTCATAGTTCAGGGTTTGAATCTATAAAAAGCATGACTTGCGATGAAAGTCATGGATATTATCTCCATAAAAGTTACATTAGGACCAGTTATTCATTCCATAAAGTTACATTTGGATTTGGGTTTCAAGAAATAAACTGTCATTATTGACCAATAACTCATACAATAGTGCTTGTTTGGATTAAATTATTTCAAGTGATTTTTTGACAATGTAAATATATAATAAGAGTTTTGTCTCCTAATCCCAAATACACGACTCAGTACTGATGAAGCAAAAACATCGTCAGTTTAATTATTAAGAAAGGCTAAACTTACTTGGGGTTCATTCAAGCGTCCATAGGTGTCTCTGGGGCCACCCACACAGGCAGCACAGCTAGGACTCGCAGGTGTATCACAACCAACTTCTTCAAAAATCTGAGAACAGGTCTTGCCACCAGAGCTAGGTACCTCAAGAGTGTACAAGTCCATCCAAACCTGTAAACATCATATTAATAGCATACTGTGTTCAAACAATCCAAGCACATAGATGAATACCTTTTGTGTAGCAGGGACAAGAAATGTGGGAACTTTGACACCTTTTCCCTACAATATAAACAGTTTCATGAATCTAAAGGTGACTAAGAATAACAGAAAAGTAGTAACAGGAAGATATAAAATGATAACCAGAGAATTAGGTCGCCTATGAAAATGTACACCCTCGAAGAAGAGACCAGATCAATACAGTTTAGAATGTACAAAATGCATCCAAATAATCAATTTTCATGCTGATACGCAGGCACAACCAATGGAATTGAGGAGGATATGAATAACTCTAGAACTTACTGCAGCTAAAAAAACTTTGGCTGCAGCCATAAAATCTTCAGTCTTTCCACCTGTGCACGATCCAATGTATACCCTATCAATTTTTACATCTTTGCAATCTCTTGCCAAAGCACGGTTATCTGGTGAATGAGGCTGCAACATTGCATATTACAATACATCAATAGTAGTTCACAAGCTTCTCAGTATATCATATAAAGTGCACGAGTACAATACCTTTGCCACTAATGGTTCCAACTTAGATACATCAAATTTGTACTCCTCCAGAAATCTGAAGTTGACAAGAAAGTATAAATTGTCAAAAGAGAATATGGATACATAACTTTCTTTACAGGTGAGATGTCAATAAGATAGTTATCACAAGTCACTCAACTGCTCATCACTGATTGTGATATATGGATGAAAAAGACAATCAATTCACATTTTTGAAGCTTTCAAATATTGTTATGAAGTCTCGAGTTTTAAATCACAATAGCAAGAATTTGGATTCCCTTTAAAGCAAATCATGTACAGCTTTATGTTTATGTCTATCTCTCTCCATATATATAAAGAGAAAAATATTTATAGAGGCTTTTAGTTTGATCTCTAAATGATTTGTGGATATTAATTATCTGCAGACGGCTAGACCAAGACAGCAGAGATCTTAAGTGATCATTCTACTGGGAAAAAAAGGTCTTAGAGTCACAGACTGCGAACAAAGTACTAGGAATATTATCCCAAGTGAATCTATAATCAAAAGCCTGGCACACGTGTGCTTAATAAACCAGGACAGCTAGCTAAAAGAGCAACTAGCAACGGCGGTTCCAATCTAGCTTCATAATGAATGAAAGAGAAGGGTAAATAGAAAATAACTTGCCTTGCTTTCTCATCACTATAAACTGGTTCATAGGCAGCAGATGTCTTATCCTACAAAAGACAAATAAGGTGTGTTAAATTTCGGCAAATCGGGAAAAACTGTAAACAAATAGCGTGCAAAGAAGATAGAAGTCCAACACTAGCACATCTCCTAATGCATAGGCATAAGGCATCTATGCGTCTAGGACAGTAGGAGTGAGCATAAATTATTTTAATCTATACATATAAACATATTGCATGCTTCATTCAAGAGATAAGAGAATCAATGGAAAGAGAGAAAGAGACAGAGAAGCTTTCATCAGAACAGAAGTGTACTGATCATCTCTAACCTCAAGGTATTTGTGTGTGGTCTCATCAGCAGGAACAACACCATTTTTGCCACCTGCTTCTATAACCATGTTGCATATTGTCATCCTTTCTTCAATCTATAATACAGAAAATCACAACTATTTTAGTTGTGACTTGTGCATTAAACATTAGCATTTACAAGAAACATTAAAAGAGAAAGGATGCAGTTCACATACGCTTAAACCTTCAATAGTGGTCCCCACAAACTCCATGGCTTTATATGTTGCACCAGACATTGATATTTCACCGATTATCTGCACGGTTCTAATGTTTATCAGGTCAAAAAGACAGAAAAGGATGACATGATATTCATATTGTGGCATTTTAACTAGTTGCATTCCATGAAAGGGAGAGAAAAAAAGTTTTGGAGGAATTCATCACTTACATGCAAAATTAAATCCTTGGCAAGCAAATAGCTGGGCATTTCACCATTCAGCAAAAATCTCAAAGTAGGAGGAACCTGCAGTTTAAGTGCATGCAGGAAATTTGTGGGTCATTCATCAAAACAAATACTAGAATATTAAAGCAAACATCAAAGTACTCATCATGGAAAAGTATGCCCATTGTAACATCTAAGGACCATAAAATTTTATATCAAGTCTCGTATTGAATGATACTGCAGTCAGTTAAGTCCTGCATTATACACTGCCTGACTCAATAATGATTGTCTGTAAGTAATTTAATATCTCTACCATACTCATGATTACATCTATAACCTGGCAATAAGCAAATCCATTAATCCTATGATTCATGATAATACACGTACTTAAGAACTGAGTAAAATAATTGTTTTGCACACACATGAAGATAAGTAAACTGAGTTCCATGCCTTGATTAAGAGCTTCCCTGTTCCCAATATAAAGGCTGCGTCAGTGTTGCCGACTCCGGTAGCAAATTGTCCAAATGCTCCAGCAGATGTGGTGTGAGAATCTGTCCCAAACAAGACCTGCCATCATCGGAGAAGAGGTGATAACAGCTTTGAAATCTTTAACGTGTTTTGGATTCAAAATACCAATAACTTCATCAAGTAAATTTCACCTCTCCGGGTCTGCAATGACCTTCCTGGGCAAGGGCAATGTGGCAAACACCTTTATAATCAGGGTTGGCCTGCAATGTCAAAATTTATCATTCCAATATTTATACAATAAAGAAGAAAGAACCTCAACACAACAAGCAGTCCAAGGGCAAAGAGAAATGGGGTGAAGGGTTATACTCTAAAATTGCTGCGATCTGTAATGTCATAAAAGTACTTGATGTTTTGCTCCAAGCTGAAGTTTCTTGCAGTGTTCACATTCCGATGAGCTCTTTCGTCATTGGTGAATATGTAGTGATCAAGGATAACCACTATCTTTTCATGGTCCCAAACCTTCATTCTCAAACAGCGACACAGGTTAATAAGCAAAATTACTTCTCTTTGAACATGCACAAACACAAACGCAATTCTTGCTAGAATAGAGTTGTTTACAGATCAAATAGCAAGCTTGAGTTGGTAGATTTTTCAAATGGCTCACGTCCCAAAATTATTTTGTCTTCCAAGAATTCGAAAAAGTCTACATGATGCTGACTGTACTACAAGATATTAATGTTCCCCTGACTCGGACGGCTTGGTCAAGTGACTATTATGCCGCTCCCTCCTCCCCATTTTATAACTTGTAGAAGGTTAAAATTAATTAAAAATAATCACTGTGTTAAAAATGTTATGTCTTTTTTAAATATGATTTTACTTATGATAAAAAGTAGAAGAGAAAATTAATATAAAATATATGCGAGAATGTGTAATAAATAACTATAAGAGAAAGTTTAGTGAGTATGGATTATGATTATACAGATGTCTATTTAATAGGGAGAAACAATAAAAAAACAGTTTAAATTTTAAAATAAAAAAAAAAAGTTGTTTATATTAAGAACTAAGTATAAAAAATTAAAAATTGCTTATAAAAAAGATTAGAGGGAGTATATTATTAAGAAACTAAAATAAAAGACAAAATGTTCTTTTATAATTCTAGCAAAAAAAATTTTAACACCGCAGGTTATAATATGTTATAGGATGATTATTCCATCCAAGCAAAAAGAAAACAAGATGGAAATATGTTATTTCTTATTTAAAAGCCAAAATAATTTAAGTTAAAATTAACAGGCAACTTAATGTTTCCGCAATCATAAAACTTCCAAAACTGACCATTTAATTTAAATTTAAATCTTTATTAGAAGGGGGACAAAACAAAGCTGGGAGGACAGTACCTGGGCATTGGGTGCAAACTCTTTGTTGAAGGTTGCAGCTACGGCGGGACAAGAAATATCGTTGATCATTAAAATATCAGCATTAACCCACACGTTTTCCCCTGTCTGAACATCCCATTTCTCTGAAGCTCTACCCAGGATCTTCTCTGTCATGGTCATTGGATTCTTGGCCTGTAGTGAAGCAAAAACCCACTGTTACTACACAAACTAAAACAGGGAAAACAGAGTGAAGGGTTGGAGCCAACTGAGCCAGTAGTGGAAGGCTTGCGCTCATACTGTTGTGGTGCCACAACTGAAACAATTTTCTTCTTCGAGATTGTTTCCTTGCACCTCTTCTCTGCTGTAAATGATGAAGGAAAAAATGAGAGTCTCAGTTCTTTCTGAGACCAAAAAAAAAAAAAAAACCATCAGAATTACAGACTTGGCTTAGTGAAATATTTTGATTCCAAAATGTTTAAGACATCGCTTGACCTTGCCATGGATGAGTGATGGAGGGCTGAAAGCCCACACAGTAGAAGCCATGATTGGTATAGAGGAATTAGTGAGAGTTACACTTGATTTGATGATCTAGGAGTTGTAAGGGAACCAATTAACAGCGTTTTGTTTTGATAGCTGAAAAACTCGAGCACAAAACAGAAATAATTATGGGGAGGGGGAGAGAGAGAGAACAGATTCCGCAGAAGCTATCTCAGAGTCTCGCGAACTTGAAGCTCTCCCCTCCGGGCGCCATCGTTGACGCAATCTGTCATCTTGTGTCTTTTCTATTATTAACGGTGTGTATGCCTTTCGATAAATCAATCAATTATTATATTGATATTTCATTTTGTTGTTTTGGCTGTATACTTTAAACTACGAACAAATAAAGTATATTCCTTTCTCTTAACTTGCTGCACCAGCTAGGGTGCTTGATTATAATGCTTTCCATCTTGTTTTTCTGGGAGATCATGTTAGTTTTCTGTGTGGGGTCAACAGATACGACTTTCTGATGTGATCATGATTGAAATTGGTTTGGGTATTACCAACTTACCATTAAATTCAGATTTAGATAATTAGGACTGAGCATATCTCTATAGAATTCATACGATAGTTCAAATAAATTTATACAATAAATGATATGTAGAAAGAGTTTCCGCGGAGTGAAATGTGCCGAGTGATCATGCTCTTGGGAAGTTTTCACAGTGGATGATTGCTTAGTAAACTACTGTAAGAGATAATAAGTACTCCTCCGATTCTAATTATAAAAGCATGTTGACTTTTTTAAAGGATTTTAAGAAAATTTTAAAAAAATTAATTACATTATTTAATCCTATTATTATATTGTATTTTATTCTATTATATATTAGTTCATAAGTTAAACAACATAATTTAAAAAAAAACGATAACTTTTAATGTCTTAAAATAATATAATTAGTTTTCTTAAGATTTTCTTAGGATTCTTTAAAAAAAATTAACGAGACCTTATAATTAAGACGGGAGGGAGTATGTACTGCTGTCATGCTTGGTTATTTTAATTGGTATTGGCATTATGAAAATGTAGAAATAGGAGAACGTGGATGGATAAAAAGAGGCCATCAATGGGCAAAAATGAATTGCATGTTTAGCAGATGAACATTAGTGAACTTTTTAAAGCTCAGATATATTGCTGGCCTTAACTCATATTCCATTTAACTTTTTATTCCTTACTTCCATGAATATTCGATTAAAAATATAGTTGTTGATGAGTCATAAGGTTGTGCAATCACTTGTGTCATTAACTTTCAACATGTTGGACACTTAAATTGTTTGATCATATAGTATGTCACTCCAAGTTGAGCCAAGTCTCAAAAAGCAAAATAAAAAATATAGTTAAACTTTCAATTGTGTAAAATATATGGCAAAATGCAAAGTCTGATCCTAATACCTTCCTTAGACACATGCACACATACTTGTCTTCATATTCTACACGTATGATCTAACCATACACCAACTCTTTAGTAAACTATTACACTATTATTCATTGGCAAGTTCCGGCATATCCATTATTACAACTACTCAAAACCTGAGCGTTACTACATAATAAGTCGCGGCCAACTTAAGGTCACAAACTCATAGCAAGAAGTCCCTTGGATCAGTTACAAAACCAGTTAATGCAGAAGCTGCTGCAGTGTATGGAGAAGCAAGATATATCTGTCCTTCCTTGTGCCCCATTCTTCCTGGGAAGTTCCTATTTGTTGTTGACACACAGACCTGCATTCACAGTTCACGTTTGAATGAATCTACAAAGCATGACTTGCAATTAAGGTCAGAGATATTGACTCTTCATAAAAGTTACATTAGAATAAATTATTTGTTCACATTTAAAGATGGGTTTCAGGAAATGAATTGTCACTATTGACCACTAACTTATATATAGTTCAAAGCAATGAGTGAATTTTGGCCAAACCTTGTAGCTGATGAGTCAACTGTATTGTAAGTTTATTTATTGAGAAAGGCTAACTTTACCTGGGGTTCATTCAAGCGTCCATAGGTGTCTCTCGGGCCACCCATACAGGCAGCACAGCTAGGACTCGCAGGTGTATCACAGCCAACTTCTTCAAAAATCTGAGAACAGGTCTTGCCACCAGAGCCAGGTACCTCAAGAGTGTACAAGTCCATCCAAACCTGTAAACATCGTATTACTAGCATGCTGTGTTCAAACAATCCATGACTTTGTCATGAAACATTTCCAGACCAGGAGGCACGGTTCATGTTCAAGTACATAGATGAATACCTTTTGAGTAGCAGGGACAAGAAATGTAGGAACTTTGACACCTTTTCCCTACAATACGAACAGAAAAGTAATGACTGGAAGAAATAATATGATAATAAGAGAATTAAGTTGCATGTGAAAAGGTACACGAGACCAAATCAATACAGCTTAGAATGTATAAAAAAATGCATCCAAATAATCAATTTTCATACTGATACGCAGGCACAACCAATGGAATTGAGGAGGATATGAATGACTCTAATGACTTACTGCAGCTAAGAAAACTCTTGCTGCAGCCATAAAATCTTCAGTCTTTCCACCTGTGCATGACCCAATATATACTCTGTCAATTTTCACATCTTTGCAATCTCTTGCCGGAGCACGGTTATCTGGAGAATGAGGCTGCAATGTTGCATTTTGCATTACATCAACAATAGTTGACAAGCTTCATAATTTATCATATGAAGTGAACCAGTACACTACCTTTGCCACCACTGGTTCCAACTTTGATACATCAAATGTGTACTCGCCCAGAAATCTGAAGTCGACAAGAAAGTCCCAAATAAGAAAAACGAAAGAATTTTAAATTGTCAAAAGAGAATACAAATGCACAAATTTTTTTACAGGTCAGATATGAACAAGATAATTACGAACAGTCACCAATTGCTCGTCACTAATTGCTATATATGGATGAAAAAGACAACCAATTCACATTTTCAAAGCTTTTGGATATCTGTATAAGGTCTCAAATTTTAAATCGTGATAGCAAGAATCTGGATTTTCTTTATCTACAGATTTGTGTGTTTGTCAATCTCTCTCCATACATAGAGAGAGAGAGAGAGAGAGAGGCTTCTAGTTTGATCTATATATAGAGAAAATAGACCAAGAAGCAGAGAACTTAAGTGATCATTCCACTGGAAAAAGGTCTTCGAGTCACAGACTAGCATAATAATAAATGAAAGAGAAAGTTACACTGCTAAAGGTAAGAAAAAACACAACTTGCCTTGCTTTCCCATCACTATAAACTGGTTCATAGGCAGCAGTTGTCTTATCCTACAAAAACAAATAAGCAATGTAAAACATTGGCAGAATAAGAAAAAACAGTAACCAAATAGCATGTAAAGATGATAAAAGTCCGACAGTAGCACATCTGCCCATGCATAGGTATAAGGTATCTATGCATGTAGGACAGTAGGAGTAAGCATAAAATATTTCCATTTATACATATAAAACATATTGCATTCTTCATTCTAGAGATTACATGATCACTGTGCTTTTTTTTTGGGGGGGGGGGGGTTGGTTTGGTTTCATCTGAACAGAAGTGTGCTGATCATCTCTAACCTCAAGGTATTTGTATGTAGTCTGATCAGCAGGAACAACACCATTTTTGCCACCTGCTTCTATAACCATGTTGCATATTGTCATCCTTTCCTCAACCTAAAAATACAGAAAATCCGAACTACTTTAGTTGTGACTCTTACAAGAAACATTGAAAGAGAAAGGATGCGGTTCACCTACGCTTAAACTTTCAATAGTGGTCCCCACAAACTCCATGGCTTTATATGTTGCACCAGACATTGATATTTCACCAATGATCTGCACAGTTTTAATGCTCATCAGGGAAACAACACAGAGGAAAATGCCATTTTAACTAGTTGCATTCCATTCAAAGGGAGAAAAAAATGCTGCAGGAATTCCTCACTTACATGCAAAATTAAATCCTTGGCCAGCAAATAGCTGGGCATTTCACCATTCAGCACAAATCTCAGAGTTGGAGGAACCTGCAGTTTACGTGCACGCAGAAACGTTGTGGGTTTTTTATCAAAACAATTACCAAAACATCAAAGCAAAATATTATATCAAGTTTCTTATTGAAGATCACAAAATAAAAAAAAAGGTTCTTCATGATTTATGATAACACGCATACTACAGAACTGATAGGACAAGCGAAATAATTGTTTACACACACAGGCACATAAGTGAAATGTATAACATGGCTTGATTAAGAGCTTCCCTGTTCCTAATATAAAGGCTGCATCAGTGTTGCCCACTCCGGTAGCAAATTGGCCAAAAGCTCCAGCTGATGTGGTGTGAGAATCTGTCCCAAACAAGACCTGCCATCATTGGTGAAGAGATGACTACATCTTTGAAATCTTAAGTGTGTTTTAGATTCAAAATACCAATTGCTTCATCCATCAAGTAAACTTTACCTCTCCGGGTCTGCAGTGACCTTCCTGGGCAAGGGCAATGTGGCAAACACCTTTATAATCAGGGTTGGCCTGCAATGTCAAAACTTCTCATTCCAATATTTATGCAATGAAGAAGAAAGAACCTCAATAGAACAAGCAGTCCAAGGGCAAAGAGAAATGGGGTGAAGGTTATACCCTAAAATTGCTGCGATCTGTAATGTCATAAAAGTACTTGATGTTTTGCTCCAAGCTGAAGTTTCTTGCAATGTCCACATTTCGATGAGCTCTTTCGTCATCAGTGAATATGTAGTGATCAGGAATAACCACTATCTTTTCACGGTCCCAAACCTTCATTCTCAAAACAGCAACACAAGTTAAACAAGTTAACAAACAAAATTACTTCACATTAAACATGCACACACACAAACGTAATGCATGCTGTAATAGAGTTGTTCACAGATCAAATAGCAAGCTCGAGTTGGTAGATTTTTAAATGGTTCTGTTACCGAAATTATGTTTTATGTAAATGGTGGAATTTTGTAAGATTTTACATGCTTCGAAGAATTCCAAATAGTCTATACATGATTATACTACAAGATAATAGTGTTCCCGGACTCTGATGGCTTGGTCAGGTGGGTATTATGCTATATTATAAAGGGACTAAAATGGAAAATTAAATTTTTTTCACTATTATTTTGTAGTTCTAGGTAAAAATTACACCCCATATTATATACTCCCTCCATCCTAAATCATAAGATACAGTTAACCAAATCTCTTAGTTGGAAGTGGCGGTTAAGGACAATAAATATATCAGAATTGTTACTCACTTTTACCTTTTATTAATGAGGAGATATAAAATAAGAGAGAGAATACCATTATTAGAGTCCACCACTCTCTCTCTCACTACCCTTCTCTTCTCTCATTGAAAATGATAATTTTTATGGTCAACACAAACATTAATATATTGGTATTGAACAACGGCAAAACTGAAAAAAAAAAAAAGAATTAAAGCACAAGATATTTTTAGTAAGAATGATAGTTGTCTCTTATATTTTGAGACCGATGGAGTAATATGTTAGGGCTGAAGGCCTCTTAGCATGATTATTACATCCAAACAAAAAGAAAATACTCCATCCGGTTCTAATTATAAGAGCTCGTTGACTTTTTTGGAAAATCCTAAGAAAGCTAATTACATTATTTTAAAACATTAAAATTTATCGTTTTTCTTCAAATTATATTGTTTGACTTACGAACTAATATATAATGCAATAAAATACAATATATGATATGATTAAATAATGTAATTATCTTTCTTAAGATTTTTCTAAAATTTTCTAAAAAATTCAACGGGCCGTTATAATTAAGACCGGAGAGAGTATGTTGTTTCTTAGTTAAAAGCCAAAAACTCATTCACCAAGGAAAAAAAATTAAGATAGTAATTGTTTTTCGTTGGTTTAATTAACATGTACAAGGATATGATATAGTCAGAAAATTTTTCTACATAATTAAGTTGATTTAACTTGATTTTTCTTAATATGAATAACAAAGTTGGGAGAACAGTACCTTGGGATTGGGGGCAAACTCTTTGTTGAAGGTTGCAGCAATGCCAGGACAGGTAATATCGTTGATCATTAGAACATCAGCATTAACCCAAACGTTCTCTCCTGGCTTCACATCCCATTTCTCTGAAGCTCTACCCAGTATCTTCTCTGTCATGGTCATTGGATTCTTGGCCTGTAGTGAAACAAAAATCCACTGTTACTACTCAAACTTTACTATAGTTGATCCATGAAGAAATAATAGGGAAGAAAACAGAGTGAAGAGTTGGAGCCAACTGAGCCAGTAGTGGAAGGCTTGCGCTCATACTGTTGTGGTGCCACCACAGAAACAATCTTCTTCTTCGAGATTGTCTCCTTGCACTTACTCTCTGATGTAAATGATGATGATGAAGGAAAAGAAGAGAGACTCAGTTCTTTCTGAGATAAAAATATCAGAATTTCAAACTCGGGTTAGTGAAATATTTTGATTCCAGAAAGTTAAGAGTTGCAGAGAAAAATAGAGAAGACAGCTTGTGACCTTGCCATGGATGAGTGATGGAGGGCTGAAACCCCAAACAGTGGAAGCCATGATTGTGATACAGGAAATTAGTGAGAGTTAGATTTGATTCGATGATCTAGGAGTTGTAATTGTAAGGAACCAAATATTAGTGCCTTGTTTTGGTAACCGAGAAACAGAATAGCTAGGGTACAAAACAGAGATATTAATTAATCCGTTAGATGTAGTTTTTTGAAAAGGCGTGGCGAAAGGCTTTTTCTACAGTGTCTTTTTAAAAAGTGTTTTTTCTAAAGATGTTGGTTTTAAAAAAATAAGAGTGTTTGAATAAATATTACTAGAAATGCTTTTTTTACTGAAATGATAAAAAAGGTATTGACTTTTATAATAATTACATGTAAGAGTTGTGAT
>JBAGKO010000017.1:9399319-9430066 GCA_037177275.1 Acacia concinna
TGATGTCAAAAAATAAATAAAAAAATGACAAGGGTGGATAAGTGCAGATGTTTGTATAATTTTCAAAAGGAGGAGAAGATCAATGATAACCTATAAGGATTTTTTTCCCTTAGAATAGGCAAGGATTAAATAAAAGTAGTAAAGTAATTACACACAGGAGAATTGTGGAGAACCAAAACCATTTTCTTTTCTTTTTACCTAAACTTTTTTTCCATTGACTGAAATGCAAAGACCTACTTTAGGGGATTTGAGGATGACTTCTCATAGATTAATTTTGGTTAATATAATTTTTGGTTTTGTATTTATTTTAATTTTAATTCCTTAAATTTAAAATTATTAGTTTTAGGGTCCGTTTGGCTGTGACTTGTGAAAAGTAACTTATGTGGCTTTTAATAAGTAACTTATAAAAATAAGTAACTTATTAGAAGGCAATTTGGATTGAAGGTAAAAAAAGTGACTTATTGGGAGTAGAAGAAGTTACTTGTGTTTGGATTAGGAGTAAAAAAAGTGACTTATGAGAGAGAGAAAAAGTAAAAGCCAATGGAGAAGTCACTTTTTTTTACTTATAGAAAAAAACTACTTTTCTCATAAGTTCCTTTTCTTCAGAAGCCCATGACAAACAGTCTCATTTCATAAGCTACTTATCAAAAGCTCATTTTGCCACTACAGGACAAAAAAATGCTCTTCCCACCGCTCCCCCCAAACAGGCCCTAAAAAGATAACTTGGGTGAGATGTAGCACCCTGAGTTGGAAGCTAAACCAGGCGACCAGTTCACCCGAATCAACTTGACCGGTCTGACCCGAGTGTTATTGGGAAAAGGACAAAAATTGTTACCTTCCCTTCCCTACATTTTTTGAACCAAACACATGATGAATCTTCAACCCTCCCCTCCCCTTCAAAAAAACCCCAATCAAACAATGTCTAAAAAGGAGAATGATAGAATTAAAAAAAATAACTCAAATGTTTCAAAAAAATACATGTAATATGAATTAATTTAACTAACTTTTTTATTTTAATCAACTTAAATAAATATATTTTATACTAAATATTAAATGAAATATTAAATATAACTAATACATCATGTACTCAATAGAAGACATACTTTAAAAAAAAATTAACTACAAAACAAATCTTAAGGACTAAGAGTAGTATCAATAACTGGCTCAAAATTGTTTCTTGGTAATGAACAATTAAATCAAGGGAAAATTTCAGAGTATCCCCTCCGTAGCGCCATTCAATATACAAGAGTCCCAAAACTTGCGTAAATTTCATTGCACCACTTAAGACTAAATTTAAATTTAAATTTAAAGGTGACAAGACAATTGTATCTTTACTTTACAACTCAAATATAATTATTTATAGCATACTGGGAGGCATGTTTATTTACAAGATAAATAAGTGAAATTGCAATATCATTTCAAGACAAGGGGTATATTTACAAAAATACAAGCTATTTACCACACGTGCGAAAATTTACTAGTCATTTATGCGTAAATACAAGACACGTGAGGAAATTTACAAGACCATTTTAATTATATATAAGACAAAGGCATAAATGTCTTTTCAGCAAAAATAACTTAATTTCAGTCTGGTGCAGGGTGCAATGAAATTTCAAAAAGCTTTGGGGTTTTTAATTACAAGGGAGAACTAAACGGACATCAAGTAACATCAAATAATGTCTTCAATAAATCCTGAATGTCAATCAAAATAATGACGCATGAAAATTTCGTCAATTCCAGATACGCAAGGATATTTATTAATATTTGGTTAAAAAAAAGGATATTTATTAATAGAAAGTTTAAACAAAATTTACTAATTTAGATAATACAAAAACGGAACAAGGCATACATTACAATACTGTTATTGGTATAACGATAGTTTACTGCAAAAACTCTCTTGGATCAGTAACGAAACCAGTCAATGCAGATGCAGCTGCTGTATACGGAGATGCCAAATATATCTGACCTTCCCTGTGCCCCATTCGCCCTGGGAAGTTCCGGTTTGTGGTCGAAACAACAACCTGCACGACCAGAGATGATAATAAATGGGTTCAATGTGCTGTCACTATTATAGTGCACATGAAAATGACAACCAACTGCTGTTGCTGGCTATAGATCACGCAGCAAATCAAATGGTTGCTTCATAATTGTCAAAATTCCATTATCTTCATAATGTATGAAAATCAAGAGGACTATTAAGACATCATGGTGGCACATGCCATTTCTCAAACCAAAGTCAATGCTTATCATTCATGGCATTCAAGAAGAATTGATCTTGGCATTGATCTTTGAACACATTACTCAAAGATCAATGCTGATATTATAGGTCAGTTTGGTTCATCAGACAAGTTAAAGTTGGTGGATAAAGCCAATCTGACGTGGTACTAGATGCTCCAAACAGAAACAAATGAACTTGCCTGAGGTTCATTTAATCGTGCATAGGTATCTTTTGGTCCACCCAAACAAGCACCACAACTAGGACTTGCCGGTGTGTCACACCCGGCTTCTTCGAAAATCTGGGAGCAGGTCTTGCCACCAGATCCAGGGACTGGGATGCTATACAAGTCCATCCAAACCTGCAATTCCACAAATAGATATGCTATGTCACAATACCCAAGTGGACGCTCTCTAGAGAAGCAGAGATAAGAGATAAGAGCAAGACCCATACAGATAGGTGAGCCTTGCACATATCTCAGATCTCTCTCCTCACCACATCACTGCATTTACTAAAGAGGATCCCAGCAAAGCCGCTGAGCTTAAATATGGAAATTCTTCTACCTTCTGGGTCGCAGGTACAAGAAATGTTGGAACTTTAACTCTTTTACCCTGCACATGCACATCAAGCTCTTCAGCAGAGGAAAACAGTATCTACCTTTAAGATAGAACCCAAAATAAAATGACTCTGAGGGACAGAATCAACCTAAAAGATAAAGCCTATAAAAAGCAGATCAGCAGGAATTGGCAACAGAACAGTAAATTTTGAAACAGATGGCTTACGATTGGAGCTTTGCGTTTTGGCATTATGTGATCCTTTCTATGCCTTTAGTATTACGTTTGGTAATCATTAATATTAAAATCTATATCAAATTGTGACTCATTTTTGAGAATTTGTGCAATACACAAGAAAACATGTCTTATTACCTTAAAACTTGTTTCACAAACTTGATTGGAGACATTGATACAAACGTCTTAAAAAGTAAATAACTTAAATCCATGAGATGTAATATATGCTACAACTCAAGATATAATACCACAAGAAAAATGTAAATCAGGCGCACACATTCTAAGACGTCTGTTTATCACACAACACTAACAGCTTGTTTAGTAGAAAGATCAGCTATCCAGAAAAGTAATCAATTACAAGTCATAAAAATTAAAATCAAATACGATTTTATAATGTTCAGCAAATAAGATTTTAAATTATAGGAGTGCATATATCACAAAAGTGGCAACAGGAGCATATGATGCTTACTGAAGCTAGAAAAACTTTTGCTGAAGCCATGAAATCCTCCGTCTTACCACCTGTGCAAGATCCTATATATACTCTGTCAATTTTCACATCCTTGCAATCTCTTGCCAAAGCATGGTTATCAGGAGAATGGGGCTGCGAAAGCCCAACCAATATTTAAGCCATAAAATCTAACAGCATCAGATAAAATAAAAAAAAACACAAATAAAAAATCTCTGGCAGATTTACACAAGATAAGATCTCGCCACAATCAAATCAAATTACTCACCTTGGCCACTAGCGGCTCCAGTTTGGAGACATCAAATCGGTAGTCAGAAAGAAATCTGGATGCCAATATCGAGAAAACATAAATCCAAGTACTAGTAACATAAATCCAAGTACTAGTAATAGCTAAATCACAATATTATTGAATTTTCTCCATTTTACAAGGAAGGTGAGGTTAAATTTTTGTCGGTCAAGGCTGTCTAGACAATGGACCTCTGTCACTTCAAATATCATGTTTATGTGTCATAAAGGTGTTTTTATTGAAACAGATAGGAGCATTTCTAGGCGCAACATTAAATATATGGAAAAACAAAGCCAATAAAGAACTATCACCTTGCTTGGTTGTCACTATAAAGTGGTTCATATGGAACAGATGTCTTGCCCTGCACAAAAAAATGATTACAACATGGAGAAAGCCATCGTTAGCCAAGAGACAATCCCAATACTAAAAATACACCATCACACATGGAGAAATCACACGTAGACACCAATGTCAGACAAAAACAAAAACACCCCAACAGGATAATTTATGAGCGTCATTGAGTTGATTCAGCCAAAGCATCGTGTACGAGAATTATTTAAAAACACTTGCAAACACAAACATATACACAAAACATGAAAGGCAACAGGTGTGAAGATTTTCAGGATTATCAACAATGAAAATTGTTGTTTCAGGGCAGTCTACAAATAGATGGCTACTAGGTCAGATATTCAATCCAAGTAATCATGAAGCAAATGTTCTGAAATGACCTACCTAATCTGTGATATACATGTAAGGATTAATAGGTCTTGTAAAAAAACAAGGATTAAAAGGGAAGGATATAGTTGACTAATCTAAAAACTACTTAACAACAGAGTAAAAGCATTACAATGAACAAATATGATCTGGAAAGATTTCATAATGTACAACAACATCAATTTAGAATGTAGGGTTAAGGTGCAAAAATGCACATGACATTATTCCCTAAAAGCGCCCAGCACCGAGTGAGTGATTATTTTGGGTGCAAAAGTACACATGTGATTACAGAAATTGCACATTGACCGTTAAGTTTGACTTTTTTTAATTTTTAACGCTTATGTGGATAATCACTCAGCTAAGGTTTTAGCCCAGGTGACAATGGATAAAAAAAAAAAAAAACTGCGTGTCATCTACATCTACCCACTGATTGTTAACTTAAAAAAAGTTAAATTCAACGGTTAATATGTATTTTTGCACCACTTCTATAATCACATGTGTACTTTTGTACCCAAATCAACCACTTGGTGCTAGGCGCTCCTAGGGAATAATATCATGTGTATTTTTACACTTTTACCCTTGAATGTAAATGTTGCACAAACCTCAAGATACTTATATGTGGTACTATCAGCAGGAACAACACCATTCTTTCCTCCAGCTTCAACAACCATGTTGCACAACGTCATTCGTTCTTCCATCTACTCACCACAGCATATTACCAAACGCAACATAGATAATCATAATAAATTAAGTTCAGAGGCTAAAGAAATATTTAGAATGGCAAAATGTTTTATAGCATAATATCTTGGTGGCATATACTCACGTTCAAGCTTTCAACAGTTGTGCCAACAAACTCCATAGCTTTATAAGTCGCACCAGCCACACCTATTTCACCAATAATCTGCAAGATAAAAATACTGACATAAGCAAGGATGTAATAGCGTATATTTAGGAAGTAGGAACAAAACTAATAAAGACAACCCTCAGTTAGCTACCATATGAATGTCAGATAAATATGATAGAATTGAAAAACCAATATTTAGGCAAACTTACTTGCAATATTAAATCCTTTGCAAGCAAATAATGGGGCATTTCTCCATCCAAAACAAATCTCAGAGTTGGAGGCACCTGCAATTATAAATTTTATGATACAGACACAAAATAAACGGGCATTATATCTGTAGGTATCTCAGTAAACTGCAGGGGAAACCACAAAAAATGGCTAGAAGGTGCTACAATAAGTTGGCATTAAACATAAGAATACTAAATATAGCAAAAAGGAATGAAGGACAATCCAAGGGAAACAAATATTAAAAACCACCCCGTCCAACCTAATAAAAGCAGAGTAGCAGCAAAACCAACCACATTCGAGTCTACAGCCAACTAGATTCACTTATTATGGCGTGTGGGAGTAATCTTATTATGCCTATTCTTCATTTGTGATAAGTAGCAGTGATTCAACTCATTCCAAATTTTTTCCCTCTTAGCACTTATGTCTAGTTGTTGATAGTAAAGATGAATAAAACATCATAGTGACCATTTAAAAATAACAAAAGCATCATGCAGACCACAATTACAAGCAACTAACCTTGAGCAGAAGCTTCCCTGTCCCTAATACAAAACCTGCATCAGTATTGCCAATGCCCGTAGCAAACTGACCAAATGCTCCAGCAGTACAAGTGTGAGAATCAGTACCAAGAAGAACCTGTGGAAACAGAATGAGTTTAACAAAGAGGGAGCCATAATGCTATTAACCACAAGCTTTTTGATTGCAGATCAAGCAAACCTCTCCCGGCCTGGTATGGCCTTCCTGAGCAAGAGCAACATGGCACACACCCTTATAATCCGGGTTTGCCTGCATAATTATAAGCCCACATTTAATTGTCATGGCCATAACAAGTTACCTTGTGCCTTTAAAAGAATCCAACAACCAAAATAACAAAACAGATATTGAAGAAAATAACAGCATACCTTAAAATTACTCAAATCTTTAATATCATAAAAGTACTTGATATTTTGCTCCTGGCAGAAATCCCTTAAAATGTCCACATTACGATTGGCACGTTCATCACTTGTGAAGATATAATGATCAGGAATTATAACCAGCTTTTCACGGTCCCAAACCTTGGATTGCAAAACAAAATGCAGCCATGACTCAGGAATTCTATAGCATTAGAACATTCTTTGATTCTTCATATAAGCATAAACAAATTAATTTGACCAGAAGCCCAAGCAAAAAAATTTATTGTGTCCATCTTTGGTAAACTTATTGCTCTAATTTTCTTTTATAATGAACAGCTGAATAGTTATGTTCTGGTTTAGATGAACTCTTAAACTACAAATCTTGCTCTAAATGCAAAGTATAAAATTTCTGTTTTTGTTTTTAAAACGCTTCAATTATTACATTTGGCCTCCTTCATATTTTTAAAGAAAATATAACAAATTCATCCATCCCCAAATGACTCTTTAACATCAGGGGCAGTGAATAACAATACATAGCAATTCTAAGATTAATCCCCAAATGACTCTTTAATTTCAGGGGCAGTGAAACAAGTTATCAATCATATATATTGGGTAATAGACAATGGTTACCTTGGCATTCGGACCGAATTCTTTTTTGAAAATTCCGATGGATCCAGGGCCACACACATCATGGGTCATCAAAATATCAACATTAACCCAAACGTTGTCCCCTGGGCTCAACTGGGGTTTCTCAGACGCCCTAGCCAAAATCTTCTCGGTCATCGTCATTGCTGTATTGACCTGCAATCGGTCATACCAGCCACAAATCAGAAACTAGGGTTTAAAGAAACATAAATCGAAAAGCACAATCGATAAGTAAGCAACAGAACTGATCCAGTGGCGGAAGGCTTGCGTTCCGATTGCTGAGGAGCTGCGACCGAACAACAAATTCTCTTCGAAACAGCTTTCTGATATTTTCGAGCTGAAATGGGTGACGAAGAAGAGAAAGTGGCGAGACCCAAAACTTTCTGAGGTACAGAAAATCAAAACAGCCATGAGTTTGAGCATAGTTAACCACTTTCAACAGGGAAAAGAAGGATCCTTCAAGCAAGAAACCAAGTGAAATAAAAACCATAAGTTGGATTCGAGGAAGGGGGGAAATAGAGAGGACTTGACCTTGCTCAGGGGTAAGGAAGTGGTGGCCGGAGAAAAGACTGAGGAAGCCATTGTCGTGCCGCGGCTGATTGGAAAATTTTCCTTGCTCGTGTTGGAGTAGAACAGAGCTCAGAAGAGCTATTTTCACTGGAGGCGGCGGCTTATTGTGAAGCGATTTCTGCCCCAGTTTATTTCCTCAACTTTTGTTTTGGTTCAAACTATCTGCACTCTGAACTCCAAGGCCAAAAAAATAGCAACTGTAATTTACCTCCATATTTTTCACGAGTGACTTGGGTGGCTTTGATTCGTAGGTGCGTGTGCAAGTAATAATGGTGTTATTGCTGACTTTAAATTTAGTGGAAGTATTAACCCCTCGCAATACTATAAAGTTCAATTCTCATAAATATTTATAAGGAAAAATACCATTTTTACTTTGAAAGTTTTTCTTTAGGAGCATTGGGCTTCTAAAAGTTTTTTTTTATCATTTTTACCCTGAAAATTTATAAAATAGAGTATATTTACTTTGCCATCTTCCAAAGTTAAGCTTGATTGTTAACATTCAAATCTCCCATGTGGCAACGCCACCTATCATCCACATCACACCTCGTTGTTCCTATTGTTTTTCTCTGTTCTCTTCTCAGAAAAAATGTTGAACAATTCATTCCACTCTCTCCCAGCGTGCTATGTTGTATGGGCTCTCTCAAGCCTCAACTCTTCCATTCCGTCGCATTCTCTCAAGTCGCCATGGTTTGTCACATCTATGGCGTTGCCAAGCTTCGCACCTTCCTTCTTCTTCTTTTTGGTTTTCCACTTGCATTGTCTGAAAATGCCGAATCCCAGGTTGTTGGTCTCTTATTCGCTTAGATCTGGTCAGATAAACTCCAACTCGGTTATTGTCCTCAATCTCATCCTCTTGACCATTCTGTCTAATAATTTATAGGCCGGTTTTTTAAACTCCGAAGATTGAATCTATTTCCGTTCTATTGCGAGTTTTGTTCTTTCTGAATGCATATCTAAGAGCCTTCTCTATATTTTCAGTTCTTCCTGAGCATTCACCTCAGCATTTGTTTTCTTGGTTTCTTACTCCTATTGAACAAGATTGGTGAATCTTTGTTGTTCAAATTTGTTTACTTTGTTCAAATTCACTTTAAATTTTTAGTTCTTCGTGAGCATTCTTGGTTCTGTTAGAATACTTTGTTAAAAACAATTAGTGTAATTACTCATGTAAATTTAGGCCATTGCTCAAATCTTCTTCTTCTTTTTGTTAAATTTTGTTTTGATGAAATTGGCTTGAATTTTTATTCGTTGCATTTTCATCAGCTATATTGTGGGAATATCAGCTTCTTATGGTTTTACGTTTGAAGGTTATTTTGTTTCATTTTTTGTTTTTGATATTTCAATTCTCTTCTTATGGTTTAAATTTGACAAATCTAAATGGTATGCTTTCTAGAGTTGGTGCCGAGTAGATATACATGTATTTGCCATGAGTTTCTAGTTGAGTAGTGGCATGCTTGGGTGTTTCTTGTCCTCAATCTCATCCTCTTAGCCATTATGTTCATGTCTTTGTGACCTATAAGTTTGGCAAATAGAGGCGTTAATGCTGAAAAAGTGAAGAATGGCAAGACAAAGAAAAAGATCCGAAGAAGAGAGAGAGAAATAGAGAATTAGAGATGATGAAGTATGAGGTGGGCGACGAGGTGGCTGCCACATCAGACATTTGACCGAGTTAATAGTCAAACTTAACTTTAGAGGATGGCCAGGCAAATACACTCCATTTATAAACTTCCTGGGCAAAAATTGTCTAAAAAAACTTTCAGGTGCCCAATGCTCCCAGTACAAAACTTCCAGGGCAAAAATGATACTTTTCCCATATTTATTTTTAGTGATCCATATTGCCTCTTTGATTTACAAAATCAAAGGTAATGTAATTGCATGTAATACAATATAATGTGATGATGATTATATATATTTGTTTAGTTCATCATTGAGGAAAAGTGATGCATATATATAAAAACGTTTGGTTGAGTTATATCTCACATGAGAATATATAGAAATAATATAGTTAGAGACACAATTACCCCTATCTACACATATATGATATAACTTGGGTTTATGATCGCTTTTTCAATTTGTACCGTGTGCACGTTGAGTTTATAATAATGTTTTCATATTTAATTATGGAAATATTATGTCAGATACAAGTTGAGTTTATAGTAATTTTTTAATATTTAATGGGATATTTTAATATTTTTAATGGTGGAATATATTTTTAAAATTTTTTTATTAGGGATTTTTTAACAAATATTATATAATTACTTAATATTTTAATATTTAATGGTAGTAATTATTTAATATTTAAAAACATTTATGGATGGGAACTTTGGTTAAATTAAAAATTATAATGGAAATGAGGTATTTTCATTTCAGAATGTTTGCATCTCATTAATAACTTTTAGCAATGTAATTGGGCTAAGTTTGATTATATAACCCCCTCAGGGGGATGGAATTGGGCTAAGTTTGACTTTTACCTTCCTACATTAGTGTTGGAAGCAATTCAACAATTAGCTTCTTTGTCTCAATATGATGAGGTTGATGTGCCCACATGGAAGATTTCACCTAGTGGAGAGTTCTCTATCAAGACGGCTTATGATCTTATGTCCAATGAACAGCCAGTTACTAATTGATGTTTATGGAATAAAGTATAGAAATTACATGCACCTCAGAAGTGCAAAAATTTCTTATGGTTAGTGGCTAGAGGAAATTGCTAACTAATTCCTTACGAACGAGGATGGGCGTGCAGGGTTTGGCCGCTTGTTACTCATGTGGATCTTATGAAGACAGTTTGCATGTTCTTAAAGATTGTAGTTTAGCAAGATGTTTTTGGGATAAGGTATTGCCAACAGGTAAGAGTTATCATTTCTTTATGTTTAATGACGTAGCATCTTGGATTAAATGGAATTTGAGTTAGCATTTTGAGGTCTCAAGGGTACGATGGTTAGTATATTTTGCAATTCTTTGTCGACAATTGTGGATTAACAGAAATGTAGGAGTATTTCAAGATAAAGCTGTGGGTATTATCCATATCTAAGCATAATCATGGGCTCAAGCGAGATGGTCCAATTGTCATTTGGTGAGTAACACTGATCCTGGGACTATGAAACATGTATTTTGAACAGCTCCTTTTGTGGGATGGATTAAAATTAATGTCGATGGGGCATGGTGTGTTAGAGGGCATATAGCTGGGTATGGTGGTATAGCACATAATCATGACACTGAAGTTATGGGTGGTTTTATGTTCAATATTGGGAGGGGTAGAATTCTGCATGCTGAAGCGTGGACAGAAGTGATGGGCTTGAAGAAAGCTTGGGATTCAAATTGGAAGAAGGTTGTTCTGGAAACTGATTGTTGGGAGGTTATGGATCTTATTACAAATGGATGGGGAGAAGATCATAAGGAGGTAATGTTGCTATCGGAAATTATAAGTTTTCTAGAGCGTGATTGGGAGATTCATTTGGAGTGGTGTGCTCGCAATGCAAATAGCGTGGCTGATAGATTAGCAAAGGAATCATTATCTATCGCTGATGGTTATTTTCCATTCTGAGAGGCGCCAGATTTTTTGTTTGAAGCTTTAAAGGCTGATGCTACTGCCCCTTTAGTTTAGTTTTTTTTTTCTTTCTTTGTTCTATTTTGAATTTCTGTTCAATAAAAAAAAATAATTTGATCCATTTTTATTTGCCAGCAACATATGATCCAATTTAAAGTACAATAACTCAACTCATTTTGGGTGTACTTAGTTGATCAGTAATCTAAAATAATTCTTAGACAAAAAAGTAATATAAAATAGGGTTAACATGCATCCAGCACTTTGAATTATTTGTAGAAATATAATTAACACCTTAAAATATTTATGGGTTCATTTTTGACCTTCAAGTATTAAAAATAGGGCAATTAGCCTTGGCCAAGATAACATACTCGCTAACTTTTGTTAAATTACTATTAGTTATCTTTATCAAATGCACGATTTTCTTGTATCCTCCATTGCTAAAACAAACAAGAGGAAATATTATTTTAGGATAACCGACAAACATATGATATCCTATGCCTTGCAAACTTTATAATTAAATTTGTTCTTGTTGAGGTGTTTTTTCCACATCCATTCAATTTATGTTAATATATATATATACATTTGTTGTAGATATGATCATAAGGTAAATAGAAAATAATATCAATTGATGAGGTCGAAGAGTCAATTTGGAGAAAATAATTATATGAACAAAGAGAGTTGTGCCTTTGGCAATATCCATTTGTTAGATCTCAAGTTTTGATGATAACCAAACATTGTTATAATTAAGATTTAGAAATTATTTCTAAATAAAAGGGAAATCTTTAGGAAATATTAAGAGAAAAGAGTTTAGTGCAAGTGTAATAAAGTTCTTAAACTCAAGTTTAAGTAGTTTCTCAAACTCAAGTTTTCGAGGTTTCAGAGAAGCTTAATAATTTTTTTGTTGTTGAGAAACTCAAGTTAAGATAATCCTATTAGAATTTAATAAATATTGATTATGTATATATATATTATGTTTTATTTATTTATATATATTATATTATACATTTTATGTTATTATTTTAATAATATATATATCACTGGATGTGTTCCCCAATATTATTTGATTATAGATTAATCCAAGAGTTATATTCAAGGGTTGTGTCTGGTCTGTAAAAATTTTATAAGTCTTGATGGGAGGCTATATAAAAATTAAATCAGGACTCAGAACACACACATGAAAACAATTTTTTGCTCAATTAAGGGTTTCATGACAGGTGACGATATTTAATAATCCATCACTGTGCCCAATCTTTTTGTCAAGAAGAATCCAAGGTCTTCTCTACTTTCAAAGTTCTCTGAGATTACAAAAAAACAACATTCAGTTACACTATGGCAATAGATATGCAAGTCTTCCGTTGTGAAACTCATATATTAGAGTTTATGCTTTTTATGGATTTATTCAGTGTGAAAATCCAACATGTGGTATTAGAGCGGTTTTTCCTCTACCTAGTATTTTTGCATGTTAATTATTTTATTTTTCTGTTTTAAAAAATAAATATGGTAAATAATTCTAAAGCATGGTTCCTAATTCTTATCATTATGAAAATATAAGAGTGTGTCTTCGGATTATTAGGACAAGATACATATTGCTTTCCCAATCTCTAATGAGTGCTACCCATATATATATATATAAATTTGTTTCATTTGAATATATTGATATCATTTGTTTTGTGAGTATGTATATAGATGTATGTATATATATATAGATATATACATATATAAGAGAAGGATTTTGATTAATTTGTGTTGCTTTTAGAATCTTTCCCTATTCCCTTCCCTTACTTTTGAAAACATTCTTCGTTTAAAATTCAGATTGGATTTGAGATTGGTTTATGAATATATTTTATATATTACAAAATAGATTGTTGACTGATTTATTTATTTATTTATCCATTCTTTGATTATTTTGCCATAAAGATTGTTTTGGAAAAAAATTGGGGACCGTAACCACGTTATTTTCAGTTTGAAACTCAAATATTTGATTTGATTCTTGAGGACTTCAAATTGGAATTGTTGTTTATATGGTACTTGAATCACTTTACCATTTGTCCATGCTTGAAACACCACATTTCGGCATCAGGATCGCTAGAAAATGCTATTGAAAGTGAAATTTTTTCCTTCGATTCAATCCAATTTATTTTAAATGAATTGTCTAGATCACATTCTTGCTTGTTTCGGTTAAAAATCACAGTCGAAATAGCCTAGAAATAGTGCTGAAAATGTAGGCGCAGCTGGTCTGAAACTGGGTCATCATGTGAGTTCTATTCTGTAGAAATGCACATTTGTAAAAAGAGCCCGTTTAATAGTCTCTTTTTATCATAAGCACATTTTGAGAAAAGTGGTTTTTTAGAAAAAGAAGAAGGATGGATTGGTTTTTTTTAGAATTGGGCCTATTTTAATTTCAGGGTTTATGGCAGTACATGTCTGGCATTTCAGATTAAATAAAAAAAACATTTGTGGGCTTGTTATTTTTCTAGGATTTTATATGGTTAATTTTTTTGGGCCATTTTGCATAGGCTTGTGATATTGATTATATGTGTGTGTGCACGCGAGTGCATGTGTGCGCGAGTGCATGTGTTTTGATATTCTTTCTTTCTTTTTTTTTTGTTTACAAAGGCAAGGATAGCTTGTAAATTACAAAAGGCCTAATACATAGGCTTTCCTACATATGCATTAATCCCTACACACCTTCCTGCACAAGGAGTTCTCGGCATTCATTTGGAGGAGATTCCATTTCCATATAATCTTGATCAAACTCTTGTGCCATTTCGGCCATACAATCAGTACAATGTAGATCTTCCCTGTAAGCATGTGCAATATGTAAATCCCAATTCTAGTAAATCAAGGATCGGACTCTCACAACCTCATTATGTAATGGATGGTCACATCCACATTCCACAAACAACAGTTGAATAGCTTGTACTGAATCTATGTATAACTTGATATTTTTAAAACCCATACATTTATAGAGAATGAGACCATTAGAGATTGCATGGATTTCTGCTGCAGTTGGGGAGTCATGTCCTAACTTCCATTGAAATCCACGTATCCATGTTCCTTGATGGTCCCAAATAACACCACCACAAGTGGCATGTCCTCTGCAATCACATGACCCATCCACGTCTACTTGAACACATCCCAAATCCAGTGGCTTCTATTGTACATCCTCTCTAGTTGGGACTTAGAAGATTTGCTTATTCAATCTTCCATTGTCCATGAGGTAATGATAGCAACATTAGACAATCCCTCTAGGTTGTTCTTCTTTGCCTTCAAACATCCTTCTACATCGATTTTCCACAAAAAGCCAGCATGTCATACTGAAAACACGTTGCCAAGGCCACCTAGATGATTTCATATTCCCAAGGGAGAACTGTATATTCCATCTTAGCCATTCCTGCAAATTACTAGAGAAAACAAATAGTATAATGTATATTGTTAGTAAGTCAAGCCCACACTCTTTTAGCTTGCTCACAATCTCTCATAATATGGAGAATACTCTCTTCACACTCACATTCAAATGCACAAGTAGATTGTACATTTGGATCATATATAACTCAGTAAGCATTTGTAGGGAGTCTCTCATGGAATACATGTCACATAAATAACCTTACTTTCTCAGGTATTCCCCATTGCCATAGTTGCGGCCAATAAGGTTCAGGCATGTGCCCATGCTGGTAAGTCATGTTATAAGCTGACTTAACACTGAAGTTCCCATCAGATACCTTTTGCCAGTATATGACATCCTCCTCATCCCCAAAGATAGACTAACCAACATTATTCTCTCAACTAACTAAGTCGGGAGAAATATTTCCCACTTTTCTTTATCCCACTGTGATACAAAACAACTAACAGGTATATCAAGAAAGATCAAATGGGAATTTCTTTCAACATGATAGTTCAGAGGTTTCTTTAGTGGAGCCCAATGATCTAACCATGCTTGAGTGTTTTCTCCACTTCTTACCCTTCTTCCCAACCCATTCTTGAAATCCTCCCAAACTGATGTTATACCACTCCAAACTACTGACTGGTTCCTCTTCCTAGTCATCGTGGGGATTCTATTCCCATCACATGCATATTTTGCCTTTAGACATTTCACCCATAGAGTTTTAGGTTTAGTTATTAGGCCCCAACAAAGTTTCGTGATAAAGGCTTTATTTTGGGATTGGAGATCTTTAATTCCTAAACCTCCTTCATTTTTCCTTCTTTTAAAAATGTTCCAAGCAATAAGATACAACTTCTTCGATTCATTATTTTGGTTCCAAAAGAAATCTCTGCTCATCTTCTCTAACATGTGCAACACTCTGTTTGGAATGAGGATGGATTACATTGGTATTGGGGTATCGCTGATAGCACATGTTTGATTAGAACTGTTCTTCCCGCCATACTTAGATTTTCCCCTTCCAGTTAGCCAATTTAGACTTCACCTTCTAAATCAAAAGAACAAAAGTCACTGACGTCATTCTTTTGTGAAGGAGAGGAACGCCTAAGTATTTACCAAGGTCTGTCATCCAGCCTACTCCCATCACCTGACTTAACTCATAGGCTATATTAAAATGAATGTTTCTTGAAGTAAACATATTTATTTTGTTTAAGTTAATTTTATGCCATGATACATCACAAAAAAGCTTCATAACATCCTTCAACTCTATCATTTGCTCAATAGAAGCTTCACAAAATAACACTAGATCATCTGCAAAAAATAAATGAGAAACCAAAGGACCAGTTCGTCCAATTCTCAGCGGCCTCCATCTTCCCATTTCCACTTCTTGATTGATGAGCTGCCCTAGTAGTTCCATGCATAAAACAAATAGATAAGGGCTCAAGAATCCCCTTGTCTCACCCCTCTTGATGGATAGAATTTCTTTGATGCCTCTTCATTCCACAGAATACTCATAGAAGTGGTAGAAACATAACACATGATTAGCTTCACAAATTCTCCTCTTAGGCCGAGACTATGAAGTGTGAATTCTAAGAAACGCTAGTCCAATCTATCATGTGCTTTTTCCATATCTACCTTTACCGCCATATAACCTTTCTAGCCTTTCTTAAATCTTATAGTGTGAATAGCTTCTTAGGCTATTATAATGTTATCACACCCTTGTCTACCTGCAATAAAACTATATTGATTTTTTGCTACTAAATGGCTCATAACCCCCTTAAGACGATTGGAAGTAACCTTACTAATTATCTTGAATATTACATTATAGAGGAAATTGGCCTGAAATCCTTCAAACTTTTCGGATGGTGAACCTTTGGAATCAACACAATGTGTGTTTGGTTAATTGCTTGAATCTCCTTAGGTTTGGAAAACATTTCTATAACCATATCACATATTCTTTCTCCAATCACTTCCTATTGAGACTAAAAAAAAGAAGAGGATTTAACCCATTTGGCTCCGGTGCCTTAAAAGCTCCCATTTCAAAAGTTTCATTTTTTTATCTCTACCATGGAGACTTCTCTCTATATGACATCTAACTAATTCAAACTTAGGGGTGGGAAATTACCAGGCCAAGGTGTGGATGGCACAGATGTATTCTCTGCTGTGTATAAATTCTTAAAATAATTCATAGCCATGTCCCTCAATTCTTTTGATCTATAATCCAAGTACCATCATCAGCTTGGAGACCTTCTACTCTATTTTTCTTCCTTCTTGCAACTACTGATGCATGGAAAAAGCTTGTATTCCAGTCTACTTCTATAATCCATTTACATCTTTATTTCTGGATCCATACCAATTCCTCTTGGAGAGCAATTTTGTGATATTTTTCCCATAATTGTTTTTGCACCCTCAACAAACCATTTGGCTGACTACTATTACGTTTAGCTCCGATTGATGCCTTCAAGCCATTAGATGATTTCTCTCCTTTTATGAGCTAAATTTCCTATAGTTTTGGCACTCCATTTAGAAACTTTCTCTTTGAATAACTCTTGACCTTGTAACTAGTTCCCTCCATTCCAAGCTAAATTGACAACTTGCTTGAAGTCCTCTTCAAGACACCATGCTGCTTGATATTAAAACCACTTACCATTCTCTAGGTTTAGCTATCTAAATTTTCTGACACCACCACCATTCTATGGTTTGATTTGAATATGAGATTATAAAAAGCTTTTACTTGGGGATTTTTTATTTCCCAATGGAAATTACACAACACCCAATCAAGCTGTTCTTTCACACCTATTTTTTTCCACATGAATTTGTCTCCAACCACAGGCACTTCAAGAAGATTATAACTGTTAACACACTCTTAAAACTCTTGTAACGATTTGTTGCTAGGACGAACCCCTCCTTCCTTATCACTTGTGTTGAGAAATGCATTAAAATCCCCTAGGATCAACTAAGAGTCATGTATTTGTTGTCCCAGAATATTTAGTGCGCTCTACAACTCTCTTATCTTCTCAACTTTGGTATCTCCATATACATAGTTTCTTGGGTTGTTTTACACAAAATTTTATAGTGCAAAAGCTGAGTCGTTGACATAATATATTCTACACAAACTTCCCAGCTATTCTATAGTTCCCATATGCCTCCTGTATAAATAGTTGCTTTAACCCTTATCCAATCTAAAAAACCCAGCTTTCGAACTACTCTATCGGCTTTACATCCACTAATATGAGGTTACAATAAACCAATCACATTAATACCATATTTATGAACAATTATCTTTTAAAATTCGAGGAAAGGCCTTATCACCTGCCCCACGACAATTCCATGAGGATACTATCATTAAATATAAATAATTTAAATAGAAGAGTTAGGAGAAAAGAACTCTTACTTGTAGGCGATTTTTCCTTTTGTACATAATGAGTTAATAATGTTGAGCGCAAGCGTCCTTCTTGTAAAATGCTAATATTATTTGAATATCCACCTCCATACTTCATCACATTCAATGCCCAATCATTACTATTGAGAACAATATTCAATTCACCATTTTTATCTCCCATATGGGTTCTTGGTATGACTTTTTAATTTTGTCATTTTGCATTATCGTAGGCTCCACTAACTTATAATTATTCACTATTATTGGCCCACTTTGGTCTAAACTTCCTTTAACTACATTATGAACCCGTTGGCCCAAAACTTTTGCTTCAACTTTCCCATTTTGTTTGCCTTGCTTCTTTTTTTTTTGTTCGGCCTACCACTATTGTTTTACCCAACTTTTCTTCACTCTTGGGTCAAACATTTTCTTTTCCCTTCACTTCAACCCATTTCTTTTCTCCAATATTATACCCTTTTTTGTTTGACTTTCTTGGGTTTCCTTTTTCCTAATTTGATCCCCTACTTGCACCAATCACATCAGTCCTCTCCATATCTTTTACTTTTCTTATAGATAAATTCAAATATGTTTCAAACCCATTTATCTCCTCTTCTTCCATACCAGTGACACCGCGAACCAAGACTGACTTCTACTGCTATTTGCCATACTTCCCATTTGCATTTCCAACTTTTTTCTCACCCAAATAGTCATATCCATCCTGCCTTCTTGAAAAGTGCAATTTTACTGGCTTTTGCAAGACCATCCAAAGGCTGAATTGGTCATCCTTCACCGACAATATTTTTTCTGACACCACCTTAGGTGTAATTGGCACTTCCCTGCTTGTACTCCCACAGTTGACAGATTATCATGAACCACCTTCCATGGACATTGTTCTCGATGGTGACTCTATCTTCCACAGGTAAAGCAAATTAGCCCCAAGCCTTCATATTCAATATTAAACAAAGCCAAAGCAGAAATAATCCAGTGTACCAACGTTTTCCATAAATATAACTCAACTCATATTCTAGCATATTCCCCCTGTGAATCTTGGCATATTCTTTATTGAGATTTTCTATGGTATGCATATCTACTTTAAGAGTTTTCCCAATCATATCTCCAAGTCTCCACATGCATTCTCAATTATAACATAGTAAGGGTGTGTTCAGGATCCTTACCCATGTAGCCACCTTACCCAATAGGTTATTAAATGGATCGAAATAACGCAACCATCTCTGAACTAAGATTATGTGTTTTGCTATCATCCAAGGCCCTTCAAAAAGTATTTTGTTTGTAATTCTGCCCCCAATTTGAAGGGTCCTTGAACTTCACCACAAAATAGTTGTTCAGAAGATCAATCAGATCAAAATTTGTCAGTTGCCAAATGTGACTTAGATGCTCTTTTAGCCTATATAAATTAACCCTTAAACCCAGAATTATGATGATGAGGGCATTATTCCATGGTCTTACCCACTTGTTATACTCTTCATACGATATAGGCATCAATGGGTATACTTCCATCAGCCTTTTCATTTCTTCAGTTGGTTCTGGAATTTCCCGTGATTGATCCATTAAATTAGAAATGAAGGGATCATCCTCCATACTTAAACTACCATAAACTACTCCATTATAGTCAAAACCCACTTGTTATACTCTTTATACGATATAGGCATCGATGGGTATACTTCCATCAACTTTTTCATTTCTTCGGTTGGTTCTGGAATTTCCCATGATTGATCCATTAAATCAGAAATGAGGGGATCATCCTCCATACTTAAACTACCATAAACTACTCCATTGTAGTCAAAACCCTTGAAGTCCAAGAGGGATTCCTTGTAAGAAGGCATGTGATCAACATCTTTCCCAGCTTCTCTGCTCACCTGCATTTCTCCTTCATCCTGAAACCCACTAACTTCTATCTATCAAACATTAAAGCATCCTCTTTTACCTCCTTCTTTGATTTTTTTTCCTTTCCATTGTTATCACAGGTTTTTGATGCTCTATCTGGCGGCTTTTGTTGAGCTCCGGGATCATCCATGAGAGTGTATTGTTATGTGGCTTGTATTCCAAGAGAGAGAAAAAAATGTATTTTGATATTCTGGAAGGCAGGGGCTTGCAATATTAATTATATATCCCACTGTGAAACATACTATCTCAATTAATAATTTTGGGTTTTAAATAAAAAAATTTGGGCCTAACTGAATTTATTTTTTTTTGGGCTACTACAGACTTTTTTCCTGGGCTTTTTTTTTTTTTGCTTTCGCAAGGTATCCCCCAGTCCGGTAGGCCAATGAATAATCCTCTACTTGTTGTGGGTTCCTCTATGGGAAGGACAACTGCCCAGGAGATTTTTACTCATTGCTTTTATATATATGCCTTTGAAGTTTGATGAATTATTACTTGAAGTATTTTGTTTGATTTTTTAGATATTATTTGGACTAAATAAGTTATAGCTTTCACTATTTGTCCATTTGTTTAGCATCTAGTTTATATAGTTTTTGCTATGTTCCATTTAATTGTTTAAATTATTAGGAAAACTATTCTTCGGTTATTTCCATATTTAACAAAAATTCTATAAATTCATTTTTGTGAGCTATTAAAATTGTCTAAGTATTTGGATGATTGATTTTTGGGCAATTATAATTTTTTTTGAAATTTATAGAATAATTTTGGAGCTAAAGATGTGTATATATTGGGTTTATTTTGAATACAAAAAATAGTGGAAGAATTTAATTTTTATAAATTCTTTAGGGGCATTTTGTTGATTATGTTAATAAATTAAATTCTCATTACGAACTTGTGCTTATTTAGAATTTAAATACACAAAGTTGATATTTATGATTAGTATGTATCTTGGGGAGTAGCTACAATATCCTCTAATACATGTGTGAATAATAATTTATTTTGAAATATCAACTGCAATAATAGGTAATATTAATTTAATCAAAGACGGATGATTATATTAAGTTTAGTCACTTATGTTAATTAAATTAATTAAGCCATCCATTAAGCTGTGCAAGTACAGAATCTAAGTCCACATGATTGATATTTATGATTAACTTATTTGTTAGAATGGTATCTATAGTGCCCTCTTACAACATGTATAAATAATCACATATAGAGTTCAAAATATCAATCTTATGAAGGTGAATGAATATTAATTGATTCACATAAATGATTTACTTGATAAATTAATTGATTAAGAACCTCATTGACATTGCGTATGTATATATGGAATTTAAATTGTATGTTTGATATTGGTGAATATCATATATATTTTGTTTAAGGAATAGCCACGACATCCTTATACATATATTATATGCATAGGTTATCACATACAGTTTTATGATATCAATTATGGTTAAAATATTATACCCTTAATATACACAATAATCTAATGTTTTTGTGGTGAACATGTAGAATTGAGGAGTAGCCATAGCATCCTTGATCATGTGTGTACATACATTATGTTTTGTTTTAACTAAAAATATGTATAACATAAGTTCTAAAAACATTAATTGTGATTAAATGTGTGATTATAAAATATTCTTTACCCACAGGTAGATGTTTATAATTTGCATATTTAGTCAGGGTGAAATAGAATGTCATTGTATTTTCTAAGTGGCCTACATGTATTAGATATTATAAATGTGTTCTAGATTCATCAATTTTTAGACAAATTCATGCTATGCTAATGTCTTTGCCTCTAGGTAGGCGTTAGTAATACAAATTTGTAATTGTGTGGTTTACATTAATAAACATACACTTATGAGTGATAATTTTTTCTTTGCCTCTTATAGAAATTTGTGAGCATGATTACCTTTGTTTTCTGTAGCATGATTGTTATTTATTTAATTTTTAAGTAGAACCAAATTTATTGGGGACAATTATTGAGCCTTGAAGAAAATGAATGTGACTTCTGCATCAAACTTGACATTAAGAAGATTCTAATACATGGTGATACTAGTATGAGATAGTCTTAATGTATTAGTCTCAATTAAGAGCAATTGTCATGGTACATAAATGATAGAACAAAGTTAAGGATTGTTTATAGGTTAAGGACAAACTTATAAATTCTCATAAATGTTATTGCATTGTTTGTTGACTATAAAATGGCTTTTTATTAATTATATTGGCATAAGATGTCTCCATCAATTTTAGTGAAATGGTCCCTCAAATTTATTTTCTCATTAATGTGAGTCTTTATACATTTTTTCATGAATATTAATTATATTGGCAAAAGTAATAGGCATATAAAGGATAATATGTCTATAGTAAATGGTTTGATTGGAGGCAATAATGGAAATACTTTTGCCATTGATGTTTTTAAAGTCTCATATAGTTTAAACTAATTATGAGAAGGATATCTTCAAATTAGGTGGTGAAGGAAGTGATAAAATATTTCCATCAAAAGAGTTAAAGGGTTTATAAAGATACAATATGAAGATTTCTTAACCTTATTAACTCTATTTTTTTGAACAATTTACATAAAGGAACATGTTAACCATCACATCAATTGAATGATCATAATTGGTTAAGGGATTATATGTAATTATTTAACGTTCTAAATTGGTGACATGATAAGTACATCATTAGTGAACTGAAATCCAACCTATATATCAGGTTTCTTCATACTTGTACTCAGCTAATGTAGGTGATATTGTTGCAAAAAGAAATATAATGTTAATAGACATATTAGATTCTACCATCTTCCTCTTGAAGGACACATTGAAGACAATTATGTATTTTTATGAGATTTCAACAAATTTTTGTTTAAACCTTTTTGAAATCTCAAAGGTTGGAAGTTTGATTTAAAAAATACATTTTTTTTGTATGAAATTGTCTTATAAAAGAAAGAGTGTAGAAGGAAATACTCTAAGAAAATGACACTACACATTTTGATGAAGATGAAGAGAAGTCTTAGAGATTTAAAGTTTGTTGTCCACTACATTTTTGTAAGTCATGCAATATTTTGTAAATGCTAGTTTTTTTATGAATGCCAAAATTAGTGGGACTGATCAAAATCATTGATAGTGGTCACACATGGGGATTACTGCCTCTAATTATGGTAAAACATTGGTTTTAGATATCACTCACTTTATTGAGTTTCAATCCATCAACATAAGAAGTTGACACCAATGGTAATTAAAATTTGGTAATTCATAGTGACTATGTGGTGCACTTATATGATTTGGTTAGAACATAAATATTTAGAATGATTGTAAATTCCAAATGAAGATATTAATTCATGATAGGTAAGTGAGTTTTCAGGGCTAACAACAACATATATGTATTTGTAAAGTTGCTAGTATGCAACATTAAGTAACACAAATAAATTTGTTTGCTGAAATTTATCTATGAAGAAGGGATTGATTTAGTGAGGTATTTCCTCCAATATTCGTGTATAATTCCTCTCATATTTTCATGACATTTAATGTCTATGTTGTGTTGGGATGTCATTGGTATCTTCCCATTTTGGACATAAGGAGAGATTAATATGTGAATTAGTAGAGATGTTTATCAAAAAGAATATTTAGTTAACAAAATTGAGAGTTTATCTATCATGAGCAAGTCTCAAAATAGTTATAGTTAATGTATCATGATATGATTACATATGGAATCGTGTTGAGAACATCATAAATCTTATCATTGAATTAGTGGGAGTTGATTCATTTATACGGTATAAAATAATGGTTCATTCATAGCTTGTGTACTTTTAGACTTGAGGTATTACAAATAACTAATTAAGTCACCATTGTTCATATTTGTGATATTATTAGTTTGGGTATGATATTCTTTTAGAATACATAAAGAGATTATTCTCAAAAATATTTGAGAAGATCATAAGTAACCTATAATCACAAGCATTTGATTATTCATAGAAAATGGTTATAGTTGTTAGTAACATCTGTTATGAGAATGTGACTAGATTGTCCATATATCTTTAATATGATCTTGTTCCTTCTAATTCAATTTCTAAGAGCAGGCTTGCCTAAAATGTGTGTGCAAATGAGCAATGCCATTGTAAAGGAATTTTAGGAGGATTGTCAAGTATATTCTCATTTGAATAAAGGAAAAGCTATAAGTCTTATTGTACATTACAAAATGTACATTAAATTTCATGCATTATACTAAGCATAATGATTAGCTTGTTTAATTTTGTAAGATGCATTAACTATGAGAGAGTTAACCTTGTAATATATCTTTACATTTGTTGAACAAGTTGCATTATATGGATGGTAGAAGATTGATGAGCAGTTACTAACTACTTAGTCCTAGTATGAATATGACCTAGTCATTCTTAGAGGCAAGTTACAATATTTCCAATTAAGGAATTTCATCATAGGGTTTTGAGATTATTGATTTAATTCAAAATCATTAAGAGTGTATATGACCATTGAGTCAATAGGTCATAAATACATACGGAATAAATCCTTTAATAAAGAGCATATTTTTATAGAAAATTAAAGGATTATATATCTCATCAGGGATGAATCACATTTAGTGATCCAAATGAGACATTATTAAGTGATGAAATTCAATTGAAATTTGTTATCTCAATATATGGTACCTAAACTGTAAGACATTAACAAACATTTAAGTTGGAAGCGAATAAACATTTAGGGTTTATTCATTGAGATTTTGACCCATTAAGTAAGGATACTACTTATGATACATGGAAGGTAATATTCAACCAAATTAAAGAAGACTTACTGCCATGATTCTTGTAGTGTTACTTAAATGAACTGTACTCACCAAATAATATTAGGTTACGGGACAACTGGGAGAATGTTAGAATTTAATAAATATTGATTATATATATAATTTTTTATTTATTTAGATATATTATATTATGCATTTTATGTTATTATTTTAATAATATATATATATATATCACCAAATATGTCCCGCAATATTATTTGATTACGGATTAATCCAAGAGTTGTGTCTGGTCGATAAAACCTTTTTAAGTCTTGATGGGAGGCTATATAAGAACTAGACCAGGACTCAGAATAAACACATGAAAATGGTTGTTTGTTCAATTATGGGTTCCCTGACAGGTGACGGTATTTAATAGTCGATCACTCATTCCGTCAAGAAGAATCTAAGGTTTTCTCTACTTTCAAAGTTCTTTGAGATTACAGAAATCAAAATTTAGTTACACTATTGCAAGAGGTACGCAAGTCTTTCGCTGTAAAACTCATAGATTAGAGTTTATACTTTTATGGATTTATTTGGTGTGAAATCCAACAAACCCAAGTTTGGGAGGAATCACAACAACGAGTTACTTGCTGTTGTGGTTGGTTATAATGAGTTACTCGATGTTGTACCAAGCCTCAAACTCGAGTTTGGAAAAATTCCCAAACTCAAATGTGTGGAGGCATTGCACAGCGAGTAACTCGCCGTTGTGGAGTTTGGGGCCAATTGCACAGTGAGTTACTCGTTGTGCATGAGGGTTCTAAACCCGAATTTGCCTCCTAACTCAAGTTTGTATCACGTCTTTTAAAATCTTTTGCACTCAGGTGTTTATCTTTATTGAACTCAAGTTTTCTTGAGTCTATTTTAAAAACTATCCGGATAACTCAAGTTTGCTTTGTTCTTTAAACTCAAGTTTGCTTGATATTATTTTCAAAATCTGGACTCGATAACTCGAGTGTGATTCCTTATACAAACTCAAGTGTGGCTTTGTATTCAAACTACTTTAAAACCTTCTCCAGATTTCCAATCTTCCAAAATCTTGAGTTTTCTTTTAAAATTGTTGTATTCTTTGAAGAGACATATTTTGACCCTAAAAACACAAGAGAAAATTGAAGCTCAAAACTATAATACATTCATTCTTTCTCTAAAACTCAAGTGTAGAAAATACACAAACTCACATATTTATTCTTTGAAAATGTATTTTCTTTATAAAACATTGAAGTTAAACTTGAGTGTCTGTACAAACTCGAGTTTTCAATGATTAGTTCAAAAATTAGAAAACAGAGCGTTGTAGCGTAATCTTAAAATGATTTATATGTTTATGGTATTGATACCCATTTGCTACTAATGTTTCTGCAAGCTCTTTTACAGTATATATAATATATTACAAGTGCTAATTAGATTATACAAACTCAAAATATATAAAATCACTTTATGTGTTAGAGCATTAAATGCAACATCAAATGCCAACAACCTACAAAGACCAAGAATATTTTCTTTGCTCGCAATGGCTAGTTTCTTCACCATAGAGGATAATTCTTCTTGTCTCACAATGGCTACAATCCGAGAGACCAACGAACTTCAACGGACATTTGAATACTCACAACAGATACTTGAATAGTCCTAACAGTCACCAAACTTGGAGACACTATAAATAGAGAAGACATTTAAGATGATGAATAACAAACCAAGTTGAATTTATTGTGCTACTGCTATTGTTTTAAATTCTCTGTATTCATTTATTTGTTGACCTTCATTGATCATATGTTTACTCTGAGAGAGAGTCTTCCAAAAGTTTTCCATAAACTTAGTTGAATTACTCAAGGTAGAGGGACCTTGAGTGTGGACTTGGATTGCACACTGTAAGGAGAGTGATCTCTTAGTATTGAATCAAGTCTATACTAAAGCGCCAAGAGCCTATTGAAATCTTGGAGGATAGTAGAAACTCAATGGCGTACTAAATAATTGGACATAAGTCAAGAGTTGGACCGAACTAGTATAGTTTTTTGTCTGAAAGTACCCAATGATAGCTTCCTTAAACTCTAACTCATTTTATTTAATTTGGTTTTTAGAGTTTAAATTTTTAAATCACCCAATTCATCCCCTCTTGGGTGTAGGCTTACACTAACACCATTCAGTTTATGTTATTATATATATGCCTTTTATGTAGATGATGAACAATACTTTAAATAGAGTTTAATGGATTTGTTATATCGGGGGTGCTAATTATCCCCATAAATACTTTAGGGGTGCTAATTGCACTTCTAAAAATAGTTTGAGGTTTGGGTGCACCTTAACCCTATAAAATAATTCACATTTTGTTTTATTCTTAAGAAATAAAAAATATCTTAATTTGGTTTAGGTGAGTGTTTTTTAAAAAAATAATATCTTCTTGGAAAAAAAATAAAATAAGATTTTTTCCCTAAGGAGTCATTAGCTTACTATAATTAAAATATGATGAGTTGTTCTACTTTAATTGAATAGAATTAACATGATGTGATATTTGGTTTCTTCTAAATAAAAACCAAACCAATTATTGATCTTTTTGTTCCGTTTGGTTTCAATTTTGAAACCTTGGTTTGCATAGATCGAAACAAAACTCCTCTCATATACTTACCTTGGAATCCGTAAAAGCTATTATCAAAAGCTAAGGGACTTTGACAACTTAAACTTGAGGTATGTTGTATTAGGATAAGTGCACAGTGTCAGATTAGGTAGAGGATCTAATTTCCCTTCTTTTTTCAATTATAAAATCAAAATATTTGAATGATTTATGTTGGTTAAACAAACTATATTTGCATTTAGTCTCGCCACAAATGATGTTTGAACCCCAGCATTGATGCGAGACGTCTGTTAGCTTAGGCCATTATTGAAAAATTTAATTATGTTATATTTTATAAACATTTAATTCTGTTCTATTCAATGAAATAATGATTTTCATGATACAATTATCATGAAGATCATTATTTGATGGGAGAATTTCAATAGAGGACCAATTACCCAAATTAATTTCAGTCAAACCCTAAAACATTATGAAATTTCACTACAGGATCAATGACCAAAATAAAATAATTTTTTTGGTAAAAAGACAATAATGCTCTTTATCTCATGAATAAGTGAAATCCTTGTATGAACAAGTGTGCAACTCTTCATGAACAAGTTAATCATCCTATGAACAACACATTAATTTTCATTTGTTAAAATTGCACACTTGTTTATAAGATGATTTCACTTGTTCACGAAGAGTTGCATACTTGTTCATAGGAATATTTCACTTGTTCATGAAGCAAGGGGCATTATTGTCTTTTTGCCTGAAAAACTTATTTTCATTTGAGTCCTTGGTCCTGTAGTAAAATTACAAAATGTTTTGGGATTTGACTAAAATTAATTTGAGCCCTTGGTCCTCTATTAAAGTTCTCCCTTATTTCATTCCTTGATAAGTTTTATTGCATTCAAAGAATCATTGTTTCTTACAGGCTTTTCCTCTTTCAAAACTTTAACATATTCTACTTTAGATCATAAAACTCTTATATCTTTATAATCATGTCCTCACCTGATTGTAGAGATTTGATGTAACTCATTTGATATGTTTAATGGAAATTGATTATAAAAAAAATCATTACTCAAGCAAGCTTGTTTGTGGTTCCTATCCTATACCCTTTTAAGGTCAATAAGGCATGCCCAAAGTTCTATTGTAAAGGGTTTCCATTTTGTGTGTATATATATACATATTTTGCAAGGAAGCCTCAATACATCCATGATCTTTGATAATGCTCCACTTCTTGTCATGCCATCCTTATGAGAATTAAGCTTCATCAACATTGATAATAATTCATCTATCTATCTTCATTCAGTTATGATCCTCACTCGCCACTGTAATCCTTTGTATTTTAGATTGATTCATCTTAATCTTAAGTGCATTATGTAATATCCCAAAATTCCTATATGAGAATGTAGTGTATGGCCATGTCAATAAATAGTGAAGATTAGAGATTTTTTTTAGAGAAAGTGTTGGGGAGTCAGTCATACTCTAATAATCTTTTGGATGACTAAAAGATATCCAAAAATTATAAAATTTTACACGATGAAAGTAGACATTATGGGTTTTAAAATGATAGGTAAATCAAGCTAATTGGAGCTATATTCTAGAAGATATGAATTTTTGAAATAGGCATAGTGAAATTCGCATAATTCTGGAACCGTGTTTACAAATGAAATTACTGGGATTTCTATGGTTCAATTTGAGCAAAGAAATTATTTTTTCCTAAAACTAGACTTAACAAGGAACATTTTTGCTTTGAAATCACTTCAATTTGAGGTCTATACAATTAGTTATGAATTTTACAAGTCGGGGTGGAAATCCTGTCTAAAAATCCGAAAATGAAATAAGGTAAGGGTATAATGGGTATTTCCAGGCCACCCACTTCACTTGCCCCATTCTAATTCATAAGTCTGACATGGGTATCCATTTGCTCTGCAATTTCCGTGACCCCCAACCCTAGAAAACAGAGGGAGAGCACGAGAGAGAGAGAGAGAGAGCCCTTCTAATTCGTAAGTCTGACCTGGGTATCCATTTGCTTTGCAATTTCTGTGAGCCCCTACCCTAGAAAACAGAGGGGGGAGGGAGAGAGAGAGCCCTTCTAATTCATAAGTTTGACCTGGGTATCCATTTGCTCTGCAATTTCCATGAGCCCCAACCCTAGAAAATAGAGAGAGAGAAGGGGAAAAGATCAAGCAACTTGGGTAAGTTTATTTACCAAAATCATTTCTACATCTAACTTCCTCATGTAAAGTATCATATGGTTTATGATAATCTCTCTTTACGCTACGGTTAGCAAGAGGGGAAGTTTGACAATTCAAGGTCAAGGGGATTCAATAGAGAAGGCTTCATAAAATCAAGCATGGAACTTAGGTAAGTGATGCTTGTTGTTGTTGTGATGATGTTGATAATGGGTGTAACCTGTTATTGATTTTTTTATGAATATTGGAAGCAAGTCGTAGCAGGGGAGATGCGGCATATCTTTTAAATGAATGGAACTCATTAGCTTGCCTTGAAATGATGGAAATTATGTAGTGGGCGCTGCAATTTTGGTTTTGTTTTGTGGGGTTTACTTTTGATGGTTAGTTACAAAGTAGTTGGAGTCTTAAATGGAGATGTTTTTTTTCATCGAATTGCATGTGTTTTCTGCTGAGAATGGGGTATTGGTGTGGCTGGAAAGAATGAAGGAAAAATAAATGGATGAAGGTGTATTATATGAATATGGCTGAGTATGGGTCTGTTATGATATTCTATGCCAATTAGAAGTTTGCATATTGAGGATGGTTTGAATGCTTGAATTAGGTGCTGTTCTGTGTTTTTGTGAAGGTTGTAGAGTACTTTCAAGTTAGGAAAATGAATTATAAACTCAATAAGAAGAGGTATTGGGAATTGTGGGCTTGAGCTTAAAAGAAAAAAAGGTTGTGGCTGAATATGAGAATTATATGCTGTCATGCTTGCTGAAACAGAATCTTGCTAGTTGGAACACTAAATTGATGTGAGGAAAACGTCGACCAAATGATCTATTTTGGCCATGAAACTTTGTGGACATGTAGTACACATAATAAGCTTTAAAATGAGCCCAAGGACGTATTAATTGGATGTGTAGATTGAGTGCTATGATTTTTTGAAGTTTGGGTAGTAAACTTAAAAATCCTGATTCTCAAGTGAACAATGAATGTGTGTGCTGCAATTTCAGACCTATGCTCATAATATCATGCTGAACGTTATTTTTCCTATATAGAGGACTAAAATAGCTTCAAGATAGAGACTTGAATCACTTCATTTAGAATTTTCTAGATTAAGTTATTATTTTTCAAAGTTCACTGAAAAGTTAAGACTAGATTAAGTGAGAATTCTAGGAAGAATTAGTTATATTGCAAATTATACAAATGGAAGGCTTAACTTACCCATATATACATACGTGTTAGGATTTTGTATTGACCAAATCTCCAAGAAGTAATCAAGGAAAGAAAAAGTAGAGGTACAAAGGAAAGAATCACTACAAAAAATTTGACTTACGGTGGCGACAAAAGTCGCCATTGAAAGTTTTCAGTGACGACATTTTGT
>JBAGKO010000017.1:9521016-9540526 GCA_037177275.1 Acacia concinna
GGCATTCTTGGCATCAAGGAGGGAGCAAAGGATCCAAGAGGGATCAAGGCGTCCAAGAGTGATCCAAGAGGGATCAAGGTGATCCAAGAGGGATCAAGGGATCCAAGGGGGATCCAAGAGTTGAGTTCTCTCTTCGTTGGAGAGGCTGACTTAGCTAGTTCGCGAGGGGCGACAAGAAGCTGAGTGCTGCATGGGTGCTTATAAGAGACAAGTCCGTGACAGTCGGCTCCTCGTGATCAAACAAATCATAATTAAAAAAGGTACTCTCTAACCATTTGATCTAAATGTCATTGATAGATCCATGGTCGGGATTAGAAATTTTTTTCCGCTGTGTGTATGTTCTAATCCCAACACACACTACTTTAAAATCATGTATATATAGCGCTTTATATATCACAATTACTAGAACCCCGCCATATATAGAGAGGCAAAACTTTCATTGTTGATAAATCTAAAAAGTCATAGATGTCTGACATTTGCAAATAATTTTCATTGTTGATAAAACATGTAATGAGAATAGCAAGTTCAGTAAAGGCATTAACAAAAAGCAAATTCTTCATCATGGTAACTATAAGACATATAATCAAATGATAAGTGAACATTAAGATTTCACTCACACCTAATGTTTTCTTGTCACTTCCACTAGATTATATATTCCTTACCATATACACTGCTTATAGTAAAATGTTACTATTAACAACACTTGTGATGGCAATGACATGTTCTGTGAAGGTGTTTACACTAAGATTCCACCTTCATCCAATTTGTTATAGTCATTCTTCTAGAGAATATGTTCCTTTTCATATACATTACTTATAAATTATAATAAAATTTCACTATTAACAACAATTGTAATGGCAATGACAAATGTAATAAAGACATTTACAAAAAAAACCATATTCTTTATGACAGTATTTACCTACATCTAATGTTTTATTGCATTCCCTCCCAAACACATTACAATGAGATCTATCCAAACCTCATAAAAGATAAAATCTTCCAATAAATTGTCAAAGAGTTGTCTCATCGCCATGACTAAGCTTTCTAAATTTAGTATCTAAATACTCTATGTAGCTTCTTCTTCTCCTCCCTCTACCCTACAAAAAGATTGGGTATCTACCTCGCTATTTCTCATGATCTTCTTAAGGATTTTTATTCCAAAAAATTGCTCCTTCTACACAACTCACTCAAGTCACCTCTTCCTCCTCATGTACACTTATTGAAGGAGCATCTTTACTCAACCTTAACAACTCCATGGCCATTGTAGCTATAGGAGGAGGAGGAAGGCTGAAGAGAGAAATAAAGTTGAAGGAGGAGGAGGAAGCTAGAGAGAGAAATAAATCAACTTGAGGGCAATTTGGTCTTTTATTCCCAACATCCAAAACTCATATTCCCCCTAATCACCATAATTCCCTTTTCAAATCTTATTAGACTTTTTGGGGTTTTGTAAATTTAAATGGCATTTAAGTAAATTTTTTCCTATTGTTTGGGATTTTCCCTTTTTCATTACTATAAAATAAAAATGTGCCACTCTCCCCAAACTAAATGCCTACCTTGTATAAGATGCCAGAACAAGAGGATAATGAAAAACTATAAAGTTGATGAGAATAATAAGGGGGAAATGTTATAATGAGAGAATGGGAAGATTGAGGCCATATAAAATAAATCTCTTGGTTACGTCTTAAATATAAGAGTTAACGCAAAAAAATAAAAAAAAAAAGTCTTAAACATGCGAATGTAAGGAGTATTATTTTGATTTCATAAAAAGGATAGTTTTGCCAGTTTTCATTCGGGAATATTTCAAAAATAGATCAGAAAATATGGAAAGAATGGATTAGAGCTGCGAAAATCTTAGATTAGGCTTTTTTATATTTTTTTCTTAAAATTATAAAAATACCACTGAATTTTAACAACATGAGGCTATTAATTCACAACAAGACTATCTCAATAAATAACACCAACACAACAACTCATAATGTAAATATGTAGTATCTAAATACTTATGGTGTTATTAATTGAAATAGTCTTGTTATGAATTAAGAGTCCTGTGTTGTTAAAATTTAGTGGAATTTTCATAATTTCAAAAAAAAAAATACAAAAAGGTCTGATATAGTATTTCCACATTTTGCAGCTCTTATCTTTCTTTTTCATATTTCCCTAGTCCCCTAGTCTTTTTATGTAATTCTCCTTTTTTATTCTTCGAATGATTGATAAATAATAGTTGACCAAAAATATTGATAAATAGTGTAGCATATGATATTTATTGCAACTTTTTTTTAGAGTAAAATACTCTCAAGATCCCTATATTTTACCTTAATTACACATACCTCCCTTGTATTTTGAAAACACATATAGACTTCTCTTAAAATTAAAATATATATTACACAAACCTCCTTTATATTTTAAGATCATATTTCCATCAACCCAAACCGTTAATTTTAACTTTTGGACTTTTATTTAAAATATCCCCAACATTAAAATTATTTAAACACACTCCCACATATGTTGGGGTGAGGGGGACTTATACCACCAAATTTTAATTCTAATAGATTTTTTAACTTTCTAATCTATCAAAAATTTATTAATTTTGAAATTATTAAATTTATAATTCTAATTTTTCATCATATTAATTGAATTTTATTTATTAGTTTCTTAAAAGAATAAAAATATATATTCAATACATTTTTTTCTATCAAGTAAAATAAACTATATAGATTTTAGAGATGGTAAAGTCATTTAAATTTATAATTTCATTTTTTTTCAATAAATATCCAAATATTCCTTGAACTTTTAAAGGTTTGTAATATTTATAAGATGCCAATTAAAATTTGGGATTTACTATTAAGGGTAAACTAGTAAATAATTTTTATTTTATAAATACATTTAAATTAAAACATTATTTTTAAAATATTCTTAACAGAGTTAACAATTTAGACGTATATATATGTTTTTATAATAGAAGGATGTCTATGTAATTAAGGTAAAATAAATAGGCGGTTAGTGTATTTTACTCTTTTTTATTATTATTATTATTAGAATTAGAGAGTTAACGCTAACCGTGCAAAAAACTTATAAGCGGTATTAAACTCGGAGCATCTTACCTGTCATAAACCTTTGATTCCCATGGAGGTTCATTTGATCGGTGAGAATGAGACTGCCAGGCTGCCAGGGGGGATTTTTTAATTTCCGAATGGGAGACAGCTCTTTTTGTTTGACATTGTATTGGCATTGGTGCACAATATGCTCTTTTATATATTTATGGGCTAAAAGGTGTTTAAATGACTTTTACAGTAATTTTTATTAATAGTATAAAAATAATCATTAATAATTTTTTTAGTATAAAAGTAATCATAAATATTACTCATTCTGTCCTAAATTATAAGAGATGTTTAACTGAATCTCTTAGTTCAAAATAACAATTAAAAATAATAAGTATGTCATAATTAATTTATACCAAAGATGCAAAAGTAACCATACATTTTTATGGCATTTTCTATGAAAAAAAGTATTGAAATAGCCATTAATTTGTACCAAAAGTGTAAAAGTAACCATACATTTTTTTTTTATGCAAAAGTAATTAAAAGTGAACTTATTGAACATTAATTCACAAATTTTTATATAGTTTATGTAAATTGGAATCTAAAAGAATTTGAATTTTGAGATGAATAGGATGATGTGGATTGTCTAACCCTACCATATGCATATGCGATATTTTTTCGCCTCTTAGTTTTTCTCTTACACATCTTACCTTATAATTTATTTAGAGCTGATTGTTGTCTTTTTGTATTATGAGTATTTTATCAATTTGAGAATTAAAATGATAATATTCAAAAAGTCACATTTTTTTATTATTACAACTTATGGATTAATATTCAAAAAGTTACATTTTTTATTCTAACGAGAATGATGAAGTAAAAGAAATTTGTCACTTAAATTTCAAAAGCTAAAATATTTAACATAAACATCAACCTTTAAAATGCTATGACCACAAATGTTAAAGCAATCGCACAACCAATACTAAGTAGATTCTAAGGTAGGATGTCTGAAAGGAAAACTAGAAGGCGATGGAAGATCGTATATATATATATATGGGTTGTGGCAATACACATCACCCCTCGTCGTCTCATAATTAAAATCCTATTGAACTCTAACTTGCATAAATAATATAAAAACTTGTGAATTAATGTTTAAAAAGTCAACTTTTAATTATTTTTGCATAAAAAAAGGAATGGTTACTTTTGCATTTTTTTGTATAAGTTAATGATTATTTTAACACTTTTTTTCATAAAAAATGTCATAGCGGATGTTAATAGCCATGGTTACTTTTGTTTTTTTTATATAATATTTATGGTTACTTTTGCACTTTCTAAAAAAGTTGAAGATAATTTAAGTACCTTAATTCTATACAAATTTTTTTTATCAGAAAAAAAATAGATAGGTCGTTATGAAAATAAAGATATCTCAAATAAGAAATAGAAAGCATGAACAAGAATAATAGCAAGGTGATAGAAAAATTAAGAGAGAAATAGTAGTGCAATTCTCATTCACATGTGTGTTTTTCATTGTTTACGTGAGGCCTCTATTTATAGGACTTAAAAAAAATAACTAAGAGAGTAAGCTTGCTTAATGAGCAAGTTGACTTGTAGGCAAGGTTGCTTCGTAAACAAGTTGATTTGGATATGATTCAATAGACATCACATAGTTAATATTCAAAACATAATCCATATTATAAGTGACTAGAGACTAGAGGGGATAATAACACTGTGGCATAATACACATTTGTTCCCTTGACTTTATACAAAATTTCAATTTTTTTTAATTTTAAATAGTATATTTTCATTTCATGAACTCTAATACCGTTTTTTCTCGAATGATGAAAAAATTAAACTTAATATTCGAACATCTGAAAAAAAAAATTTCAGCATTTATAATTTTAGTACCTGCATTTTTATGGACTACATTGAGATTAAAGAATTAAAAAGACAGTTTACAAAGCCGAAGGATTGAAATGAGACCCCTTCGTGAAGTTATAAGACTAAACGTGTGCTCTTACATGATAGAGTTTTGTTTTAAGATCGCCTCTCAATTTCAACTTCTATGATTTATTAGATATATTGGACTAGTAATTCATAGTATATTCTATGAGTAAATTTAACAATTTATTTTATTATGAGACAAGGCTTGTGAATGTACTGTGTGTGGCATGTTTTGTGCAACTTTTAGTTTAATAGGATAAAGGAGATGAGCAATTCGCTCATATACATAGGGAAGGAAATATATGTGCTCATAAATTGGGCATTTAAACGTAAATGAGAATGATTTAGGATCTAATTGGATAGAGGCAGAAGAAGTAATTTATTTTTTTTAAGTAATTTATTATAAATTATTTGTGTTTGAATTGAAGGTAATAGAAGTGATTTATTTTTAAACTGAAACTTGTTTGGATGTTAAAAAAAAAAAAGATTTATGATGAATTTTTTAAAAGTGTTTTTATATAAAAAAAAAAGTTTGCCACCTATTTTAATTATGACAGTGGTTTAATATTTGAAGTGAAATATTTCTTTCCACCTTATTTCTATTAAAATAAAAAAAAATACAAACAGTAAAATAAATAATTAATTATTGCCATCGTACAAATATCAGGAAACTAGACACTAAAGAAAACAAGCAACCCAAGATAATGGCAGTCACAAGAAGATGCAATAGAGAGAGAACCATATACCCACATAAGTTCCATCTTCCATTTTTGTTTAGGTTTTTATTTACAAAAGTGGCTGCCAACATGAAGGAGTTTCCGAACAGACATTTTGGCTTATGGGTTTTTTTTTTTTTTTATTAAGTAGAAGCTAGTTAAAGGTCCTTTGAGCCTATCCATCCTTCTTCCAATGTCACTGGTCTTACTTATAGTGCCCTTGTTGCTCTGTCCGATGCTAGATTCTTAGGCAAGTTAGTTCCTTTTCTTCCAGATCTGGGGCATGTGGTGAGCTAGCTTGATCCTGATGGGTGACTTGGTCTTAATCGGGGTATAATAGGTTTGGGCCATGTTACACCGTAAATCAAATTGGTCCATCCATTGCATGACAATCCCGATATCTTAGGGCATAGAGTCTCCCCATTGTGGTCTAACCTAGTGGCTCTCTTCAATATATTACTCGTTTTTTTTTTTAAAAAAAAGGAGAGAGATAAGAGTAAAACTAAATAAATTTAAGTTACCCCTTCAACCAAAAAACATAATCATGAAACACATTAACATTGTTGAACTTGAATGAGGACAAAGTGGAGTTTGCACCTTCATCCCTACTGCTACTAGTTAGGCTCATCAAATGCAAACATGACTCTTGTTAGCTTTGACCCGGCCGTCACCTGCTTCAACAGCAGATGCGGCTAGGACTTTTTTTCTAGGGATCCTCATTTGTATTTACAGGAAAACATAATTGAATCACAAACGTTTTGTCCCTATACCCCTTTAAAAACATTTAATGATATTGACAAAAAACCAAGACAATGGTACCTCATGTCCCAATAAATGAGCATTGGGCGTGCTTTTTAACTAGTGGAACTATAATTATTTATTTACAGGAAGTAGAGTTCTTAAGCGCAAACTACCCGATTTGCTTGGTATTAAATTTCATGGCAGACTGGGGAAGTACTTGGGCACATATGTTGCTGATCCAAGAGGGGAAAATCATAAATATCGTGACGTACTGGACAAGATTGATAAAAGACTAGCTAGTTGGAAGAGGAACCTTCTATCCCAAGCTGGAAAATTGGTCTTGACAAAACATTCATTATCCTCCTTATTAATTTACCCATTTTCATGTTCAAAATTCCCCACCTATCTTTGGCACATCATCTCAAATCAATATACCTTGCTTAGTCGGCTTATGTTGGAAAAATACTTGGATCCAAACCAAGAATATGTTTTCACACCTACCTATAATAGCTCTTCCATTTGGAAGCAAATTCTTAAGAGTGGGAACATCGTCACTACTCTTCTCACTTGGCAAGTTGGTTTTGATTCCTCTGTTTCTTTAGATAGTTGGCTATGATGGTCGTTACAGCAATCTGGTCTAACTTATTCTCACATGAAAGTGGCATACCTTATATTGCGCCCTTCAAAATAGAATATGTCTTGACTATCCTCTCGTTACCCAAGGTAGGTACTTCAGCAATTTGCGACCTACCAACTGCCTCTATTCCTATCTCTAGATATTGTTCTATAGACAAGCAACAACTCAAGTATACTATTAAAGACACATATCAATTACTACAATTATCTATTAGACAAATTCCTCAACATTAAAACGAGGTATGCGTGTGTTTCTCTTTAGAAATCCGCTTTCCCTCCCAGAATTAAATTGTTGATATGGAAGATTATTATATTAATCTCACCCACTACAAAATTTTTAAGTTTAGACATTTACTCAAATATAAATTATGCATTTATAGGTTATGAATCTCAAGATCACTTTCGTTTTATTTTGTGCATTTTCCCGTGCTTGTTGATTTAGTTGTCTTATTGGCTTTAAAACTGATTTTGCTTCTCAAACACATCTCCATCAATATATTCAATCATAACTATTAAATCACAAAGATTCTAGTAATGTATTCACTTATTTGGCTTTTCAACTACTAGAATCTTTATAGTTTGCTCAAAATCAAAATTTGTCATGCAAGGAAAACATTTAGTCCACTGCAAGTGATCCACGCAGCACATTCTAAGTCATTCAGTTTCACCTCCACAATGGCATACAAGCAACATTAAGGTTCTCATCAAGTTGATGACCTCTCAACCAAATTCCCACACAATTTTCACCAGACTACCCTTCACGAGTCAGGCTTATGGTATGTCCACCTCATCACCACCTCTCTAGCCCCACGCCACATAAAAATTAATATATTTTTTGATAGACAACATTCCCATGGCTGGACTCTCGCTCTATCTACAAGACTTCGTTGGCTACAACTGCAACTACAAGCTTTAAGAGATGCTTTAAGATAAATTGCAAGTGGCATCTTCCACTCAATATCCATTACACTACAAACTTATCAAAAATTCTCATGTTAAGCTTATCACTCTAAGATACAATGTATTTTGATATTCATCTTACCTTTTTTACTCGATGCCTGGACCCTACTTAGAAACTTTGTATCTTACAATATTATAGCTAAATAAATAGTTTGCGCTTTTCATAAAAAAAGAAAAAGAAAGTAGAATTCTGATAGAATCTGTTCTTGCACAAAGTACTTCTCTTCATTCGTCCCCAAGCAATTAAACTTCATGCAATGCAAGCCAGTCGCCAATATAATTGCTGTAAAAGTAATCAAGCATTATATACACAAGAAAGTCCATACAGCTGAGTTACATTCATTCTCACACTTGGCAGTGACCAAAGGAGCAAAACCTGCAACTGCTGATTACCAGAGAGTTCAGCAGATATTGAAACCTAATTTCCTATTTATTTTTCACCATGTACAAGATAACTGTGCCAGGCCAACGAGTGAGGGACAGCATATATATATATATATATATATAAATATGCAAGAATGTAAGACAATCACTTGATTCCCTGATGAGAGACTTCACCAGGTAAAATGACGAAGCTGAAACCTTCTGGATTTCTGCAGCATACGAATATACATACATACAAGTCAGTAACTTTTCATATTATGATTGGCCTTCATAATTCAGGGCCTACATTCCCATGAAAGCCTGCAAAATGTGAATCAAAGGCCGATGTGGGTAAAGAACAAGCACAAAGAACCAGGTCATTTATTCAATTGGTACTTGACATTCGTCAAAGTAATATGAATAAGCAACATTTTTAATCAATTTGACCATAATGCTAACCATTCAGAACAACACAAAGGAAAAAACAGACCATCACATCCAAAACAAACATTAAGTTCCAGTCCTAGCTTCTTGCAGCTCAACCTCAACATTTGCAAACATATTTATCGTCACAATTATGCTAAAAAGTAATAAGGACACAAATCTGGCTTGATATGAGCAAACCTAAAGACTAATTAAACTGCAGCGATCCTGAAGTTGTTATTTTACGTAGGAAACCTGTGAGGAAATGGAAAAGGATGAGACCCAATAGCTAACAAAAAACATATTGAAATGGCCAAAAAAGTTTATTCCTCAAAGGAAAATAAATAATACAGCGTACAGCAGCTTAATTTGAATCACACTGTCATCCTTCAACCATTGAGGTGCAAGGTAACAAATGACGCGGTCGTTATACTAGTCAAAGGATCCACGATATGGTGATCTGTGTGTGATGATCAAATCTTTTCATCCTCAGTAGGGTTCGACATTTTAAGTCCAACATGAAATCAGAAGATATAGCTTCTTCTGCTGTTGCAAACACTTGAGTCGGACATAACAGTCATTTACAAAGAACAAAATAAGCAAAAGGGCATAGTTGTATACTTCTAAATTCAAGAATGTTAGGATTACTAAAAACTAGACATCGTTTTGCATGCATTTCATAAAGTATGAGATAAGTTGCACTGGTCATGTATAATGAATTTGATAGTATGGCTTACTATAAATTTTATACTTCACAGTGATACACAATGTACATTGTATGACAGCCTAGCTGCCACCATGAGAAAAACAGGACAGGCAGAACTAGAAGCCATAATTCTAGACCAAATGTAATTGCCATAGAACATACACAAATCAGGACGGAGAAGCAATTTGGAACGAAATGGTTTGTGGTTTTCGGTATTAGAGTAATAATGCTTGTTCATTTTGATTTTTTTTTTTTTTTTTTGTGATTGGTTCGTTTCATACTCAATCCATATTAATAACATGAGTAAGGGAATCTTCAGATATGCCAGACAAAATTTCACACGAAAAATACATGGAGAACATTGATCAAAATCAGATTCGAACTGCTACAACTAGCAAATAGTACAAAAGGGATCATATTTAAGAATGGCCATGATGCTTAATCATTTAAAAAAAACAGCCAACAGAATTAATTGCTGAGATGCCAGAAGACAGTAAATTGATTTTCGTAAAGATATCAATATTTGATAGTTTACAGGGAATGATGTAACCAATAAGAAGTAACTAGATATAGTTAAAAGATGAGGTTTTGGACAAATGAAAAGGGATAATTGTAGAAACAAACAAGTCATAAGATAGAACTTGGCTTTACCTCAATGTATCATGCCAAAACTCAGCTTCAACATTTTAGGAGTTCGAGTCTTTCAAAATCATTCAGTTACATATAGAAAGCTTTCCCGTCCATTCATCAGCCACCCCATGATCAAGGCTGAGCTCCCTCATTGGAGGGATGTTCTCCAATGCAAATAGCATAAGGTGAGGGAACATCAAATTATTGTGATCATACAGCACAAACTGAACGGACACATTAGGAATTGAACTGTGGCTCATATAGCAGGCAACATTCCTCATTGTGGACACATCCATCGCAAAATCTAAAGGAGGAATTGATGGATAAGATGGACGCACATAATCAGAGTAAATTTGAGATAAATCACCCCATTCTGAGGCTTGCCTATTAGAAAACCGACTCGGATATATCAATGAATCGCCATTCATTGACAAAATTTTTGCTTGCTCCATAGTCAGAACAACCCCAGCATATTCACAGATAAAAGCACCAGCATGAATAAGGTCCAATGACCTCACTCCCCAACCTCTTTCCCGTGACCTAAACACTTCCAATCTATTTCTCAGCCCATGTTGTGTAACTCGATTTCGGCAATGCGGAGGACAACGACAGAAAGGGCCACATTCAAAAATGATAGGCTTCCCTCTCACAAGAATACCCTTTAGATTATAAGGGAATTGGCCGCCATTTTTCATGGCACAGAAACAGTTATCCGCACAACCATCAACGCAGTCGCAACCAGTAGCACTCCCACTTTGATGAAATACAAATGGTGGAAAATTAGTCCGTGAAAGATATTGATAACGAAGAGGCTCGTGATCCCTATCTATGTCATTAAAAAGACGAACAGGAACCCTCTCCCTTAGGTTAGAAATATCAAGACTGAGATAAGCCGTTGGCTTGATAGACGGAGGAATTGTCCTAAGAGTCTGAGCAAGTTTAAGAATAGCACTACCCATTTCGGGTTGGCCCTCAATTCTGACAAGTTTATACTTGTAAACTCCAAATCCAGATTTACCCACATCAAACCAGCATTGAACAATCCTATACAAGCCATCATAAACGTAGATTTTACTGGAAACACTTCCCTCGTATTTGAACCCTCGAATAACACGCACTTCAATCCCATAATGCATGCTTCTTTCCATAGCACGATTTCCTCCTTCTAACTTCTGGTGAACAACCTGCCTTGAAATATTCTTACCTTGGCCTCCGTGACCCGTGTAGATTATCACATCACCACCGTCTTCGTCATCCTCATATCCACCAGAAACTATCACACTGGTTGCTATCGGCTCTCCATTTGTGCTCTGGCTAGAAGGAAGATAATCAATTCCAGCTTGCGGCTGACCGTGCAACCCAACCACGACGAGTTCCATCCTAAAAAAGAACAGATCACCAATGTAAATCCCTGGAATCGCACCCACTATCCGCTTATCGCGATTAAGCCACAATCCGCGATCCCTCATTAACGAGGCAGCCCTCAGATCACCTCGCATCCTCTTGGCGCTAGAAAAATCGAATTTCTTCTCATCCTCCACCGTTGCCAAGGTTCGCAACGAATCATAAATCATCCTGGTCTTTCTAATAATGTCTCGGAAATACCGGTCATCCTCAATTCGAAGATCATTGACCCTTACCAGCTCCTTCACACGCGGGGTCCGGCGGGAAGTAACGACGACCGGAGGAGCCTGATTTTCCTGTGGCACAGGAACAATTGCCCGCGAATCTGGATCTAAAACGTCGACTTCTTCCTTTGCTTTGAAACTCTGAGCTAACATGGCCCTAAACTGCTCGGGAAATCGATAAAACTCCGCATACAAGTCGTCTTGTTCCTCCGATGCGCCTCCTGTGTTGCCGGAAGCGATGCTATTATCACAGAAATTATTGCGCTGAGACGGAGAGAGCGCTTCCGAGGCATGATTCGAAAATACGGTCTGCTCCACTTCATGGGGTTCCTGGGGACTATGGTTCAGACAGGGCTCGTCCAACGGCTCGAGCTTCGGTTCCAATTTAGGAACCAACGACATGGTGAGCATAGGCGCGCCGGCACCAACATTGACGGGGTTGGTGCTGCCACCTGGCATACAGGGGGATGGGTCGGGTAAGTGGTTGAGGTCTTGAAATGGTACAAGAGAATCCATGGAGCAAAATGAAGAAGGTGTATAGGGTTCAAGACATGAGGGTGAGTTCAAAATCTAGAAAGAAGGGAACAGATGTCTAGATTCGAGCATAGAATCATCAAAATTCAAAAATATAAATGGAGAGAAGAAAGAGGGACGGGGCACTTCGCACTCAAGACACCGTGCCGGTAATAAAACTGTGTAGTTCAAGAAGCCACGGGCTCTCTCTCTCTCTCTCTATCTCTCTCTGCTTTTTACGTTTTTTTGGTTGCTTTTTGGATTTTCTCTCTCTCTCTCTGTTTAGAAAAACGTAAAAGAAAATTGGTTTTGGTGCAAAGATTTCTTAAATTTTGAACTTACTTTTTGAATCTTCCCTCGCTTCCGGAATAGTTTCTGGTTTCCTGGGTAATTTCTGGCGCCATTTCCTTCCTAAATCCTAATTGCATGGCCTAATCATTCATCCTTCAATATTATTACAACTTGCAATCTCACGTTCTCACTCACCTGACCTGACTGGAGGAGCTAAAATTCGGGCAAATGTGTGTGTTTTTCATTTATTTTTAATTTTAATTAATACTATATCCTATAACTCTTTCAGTATATTCAGTAAAATATGATATGGGAACTGCACTAAAATTATTTTCCCACACAATTTTACTCTGTTATGACAAAATTATAGATATTATTCTTTTTCTGTCTCAATAAATGGATCCCACTATTTTTTATTGAATTTATCATATGCATAAAATCATGTATAGTGTAAGTAAATGCTCCAGACACTTCATTCTGGCAAAAAACAAACTCTATACTCTTCATATTTTTTATAAGTTATTATAACTCTTTTTAGACTTATAGCCCTTTTCATAAGTTACACTTTTTATATGCAATTGACTTTTTTTCATTTTTCCCTTAATTTATTACATGTCTCTGCATTAGTTAAGATGTCTGGTCATTCACTCTCTATTCTTCACCCTCTTTGTAAATAAAAGTATATTTGAAATACACACACGCATGTATAGTATATTAGGGCCCGTTTGGTTTAAACCCATTGCATTCTGCAGTGCAGTGCAGTGCAATGCAATGGTAATACGATGCAATACTAATTACATGGCAAGTGTTTGGTTAGATTTTTAAGTAAGGTGTAATGAGTTATTTTTTAAATAATTATTTAAAATTAATATATCACAAAAAGTCTACTTTACCCTTAATATAATCTTTATAGAAAAATAGTTAATAGTTATTGTACAAGGGTAGCGATAGTGATAATGGTAGAGGAGGTGGCAGTGGCGGTGGTGGATGAGGAGGCGACGGCGGCAAATGAGGAGGCAGCAGTGGATGAGGAGGTGGCGACGACGACAGTAAAGAAGGAGCAACTGGCGGCGACAGTAGAAGAGGAGGAGGTGGGGTGTGGTAGAGGTGGCGATGATAGCAATGGAGGAGGCAGTGATAACAATAGCGGTGGAGGAGGAGCAGGTGGCGGTGACAGTAGAGGAGGAGGAGGTGAGGGCCCGGTGGAGGAGGAGCAAGCGACGACAGTAGTGAAGGAGGAGCAGGTAGCGGCGGCAAAGTGGACAACAATAGGGGTGACAGCGACGGTGGTGGAGGAGGAGAAGGGGGTAGGGTCGACAACAATGAGGGTGGCGGCGACGTGTAAGAGGAGGAGGTGAGGCCAACTACAGTGGGGTAAGTGGCGACGGTAGAGGAGGAGGTGGCGGTGACAGTGGAAGAAGTGCAACGGCGGAGATGGTGGAAGTGACTGTGGCGGCGGCGGCGGTGGCGGCGGCAGTGGCAGTGACAGTAGAGGAGGTAGTAGTGGCAGAGGAGGAGGAGGACGCGGCGGCGGTAAAGGAGGGGGCGGCAGCGTTGGTGGTGGAGGGGAGGTGGAGGCGGCAACGACGACGTAGTAGGACAAGTAACATGAAACAAATGAAACAAAGACAAATAAAGGTAAAGGGTAAATTAGACTTTTGGAACCATGCAATGGATGGAAATGAGGATTCATAGGGTGTGAGCTATGAATGAGGATTTCCATTTTTTTGGTAATCAACATAACCATGGTAAACTTTATTACCATGCTAAAGAGCAACCAAGCACTCTTATTATAGTAATGTAATCATGATTACCATTGCAGGCATGCAATGGGGTTGAAGCAAACGGGCTCTTAGTAAACAAGATGTTTTTGGACTGATCAGGAAAACCATGGAAATACATATAGAAAATATGATCATCAAGTCACTACATGTGGAGCAGCATGCGTCACACCTTGAACAAGCTTTCCCCACATATGAAAATAACATGATGTTCAATCCTAAAAATGATCTTTTAGAGTCACGTCTAGCAAGTTTCTGGGGTATTTGGTGTCATAGTGATGGATAGAAGATGTACATAAGCTAACTAGTCGAGTCACCACACTCAATATGTTCATCTCTTGATCCTAGGAAAAGTGCCATCTATTCTTCAACTTTAAGGAAGAACAAGACGTTTGAGTGGAACGACAAGTAAGAAATAGCCTTACATCAATTAAAGGAATACCTAACTCATGCCCCACTTCTGTCTAAACCAGAGGCAAGAGAAACCTTATTTGTATACCTAGCAATCTCACCCAAAGAGGCCAATGCATTCTTAGCAAGGGACGATCAGGGGAAGTAACGACTAGTCTGTGATACTAGTAAGGCTTTATTAGAGGCGGAAACTCGATATTCCTTACTGGAGAAGTTGGCGTTCAAACTTGTGTCTGCTTCCAAAAAGTTGTACCCCTACTTTCAATGTGTCACGCCTCACTTTCTAACCCTTTACTCTATTATGACCCTTGGAACCATTAGTTATGACTTTAAGTTGGGAAAACAAGAAATAAAATTTTTATTCCCGCGGGTTACTATTCATCTTTCCCTTATTTTCGACCAACTTTGGAAAATCATAACTATTTATAGAAAAATGGAAATGAAGTAGTTCCAAGTTTGTTAAAAAGCGCTCTCATCCCTTTTTAAGGAAAAATAACCTCAGTCTATAATTTCATGGAAATCAGCGTGTGTATACCCTCAAAAATGCATTGTTCATATGGTCAAAAAGCACTATTCATTTGGTCATTTTTCCAATTTCTTTGATTTTTGGCCTAATTTTGGGAAGACATAACTTCTTTACAAAACTCCAAATGACATGATCTACCACTCCATTTGCAGCTAAAAATAACCTTTATTAGCATGCAAAAGTTCGTGGTCAGATTCATTCATTTGCTTAAACTATGGCCAACCCAATTTCAAACCTAAAATAACCAAAAACTAAGTGCAAGAAAAATATAATCACAATACTATGCCAATTTCCCTTTCCTCTCAAGGTTCATGTAACTCAGATAGCATAATGGTTATACCATAGCATATCCCCATGATTATAACATAATACAGTAGAATATAAATCCAGTCTAGTATCACAACATGTATACATATATAGCATCCAAAAGCAGTATAGGAAACAAATTAAACATGCTCATATCCTTTCCTTACCCTTGCCTCTAGCTGAACATTCACCTACATTTTTGGAGAGGGTAAGGTTTCTTGGGAAACCTCAAATAGAATCCACAACCAGTAACAATATAATGCAATACCAGTTATGCTCTACTACTCATCTAGTGCCCTCTCTCTAGCACTTACCATGCATAGGAAGCATATACGAGACTCAAGCTTAATCACATAGCTAGGCATATAAATAGGGAGTCATACATCTCATAACATAACATGTTAGCTCAACTATAACACATTAATCAAGCATACACACATATCAGACAAGCAAAGCAATATAAGTTAAGGTCAGAGATTCTAGCTACCAATCACCACTGATCGATGCAGATGTCTTTTCCCTACTTCTGGAACTACTAGATCACTTCTCTGGAATGTCCATATACATGCCACAATACACAGACATTAATGTATACTACAGTATCTAAACCAATGACTCTTTCTCCTACAAGTAAGATCATGGTTCCACAGTTCAGTCAATCAATTTCAAAGGTTCATTCTACACAATTTTAACCCCTGAATCCCTTTATGGAATCTATTTAATCAAAATCACACTCCTTCCCAACAAACTCCCTTTGGCCGAACAGCTTTCCTCTTAAGGGGTTCTTAGTGATTTCATCAGTTCACAAGTGTTCTTTCAACCTTTTCTCAAGTAAAACACAATGGAACCATCAAACCCATGAAAATCAAACCATAGCACCACCCTAGGAGTCTTGGCCAAAGTATACATACCATGCACAAGGTAAGAACTTAACCCAAATCAAGCTCACACACCAATTTCTAGCATTTTTCAATCTCCTAAAACATTAAACAACACAAATTCTTTTCTCTCCTGGGCTAGCCAAAGCATGGACAGCATTTCCACCCCTTGAAATGCTTCCAAAACCGTGGAGAAGAAAAGGAAATTAAAAGGAGATGTAGGCTAGAAATACCTCAATCGAAGGATCGATCGGTATAGCTTGATTCACCTTTAAATTTTGAGGAGGAAAGTCGAGTTTTCAAATGGCCAGAGCTTCCCTAAGGTTCTCCAAATTCACACCAAATGGAGGGGGAGGGGGTATCTAATTATAGGCAATTGTTAAGGCCTTATTTGGTTGCTCTTTAATTCAAAAAGTCTACTTTGGCAAGTCCTCCTCTCACACCATGACACGTGTCCTTTCCACACTATTCTAGGGCTTTCGTGGCTAGCTCTCAAAGCCCCTAAATGGCGTATGGTGTAGCTGGGGTGGGAAAAATATTCTGGCCCAGTTTCGTTCAGCACGTTCTCCCGTATTGCCCAAAATATTGGGAAAATTTCAAAAACTTTTATACTCAACCAAAAATTTCCAAATTTTGGCCGGGCTATATAAACATCCCAGTAGAATACCATTAAATTTCATAATTTTTGGACATATAAAACTCCTATAATAAATTCTTGACTGAAAGTCATTTTACCGATGATTAGCCGATTTCAGCATTTTTTGCTGATATCTCTGAACCTCCTTTTGGGTTCGAGATAATCTTAGAAATTCTTCACATATTATAATAATTTTTCCTAATCCCAATCCAAAACATTGAGATCCTCATATATATGGAATAATTAATTTTCAGCCAAAAACCCGATTCGGCTAAAAATCATTAAAATATTCCAAAATCCATTAAATGTTCATATGACCTCATAACCTCATTCTAAAGCTCATATACTATCCTAGATACTGTTTTCTATTTTCTATAATTTTATGAAAATTTTTGGGGCTTTTGCATCTAATCGAATTCCAGCCTTAAACTTCATGCATTCTTGTTGTTTGTACATAGGTCTTTCCCTTGATTTCACTTCAATAGTTGTGAAGTCTCTCTCCCCTTTACAAACTAAGGCCCTCAGTTCATCCCAAATACCCCATCTAGGCCTAAAAAAATATCAGGGTGCTACCCTCAGTCTACCCTAACTGCCTTATCTAGGTCTAAGAATTTTCAAGATGTTACAGAGAGAGTAAGTTTCCTTATTATTTAGGTCCAATTGTTAAAGAGTAAGTATATTTCAATATTGTCTATTTAAAACATATTCAATTTGTTAAGGATTATGGTGTTATCTAACTTCAATTTAATATATATATGTTGTTATAATTTTCATTAGAACTTGTGTGTTGTTTCCCCCATAATCAACATCGTTTATTAGTTTGATTCCTTGCATACACATCCAAATGGAGAGTTAAAATCCGTATTTAATATGTAAGTTTTATTATTGTCCATGTCTACATCTTTGCCCTTGTGTTTGCGTGCTCTAGCTGAATGAATTATCATTTATTGGAAAGGGTAAGATTCAAAAGAATCTCAATAGTGACTCGTAACCAATCATAAGTATATGAAAGCTATACATGTAATATACCATATAATGCAACAAAACATCTATGCCATATCATCACTTATCAATACCTTGGCCTTGCTTGGTTAGGTACAATGCACATCACATGCATATTACTGGTATCTTATCTCACCTCAGCTAGGTCCCACATGGGTTTAGTAGTACTTGTGATTTTCCCACACGTATGCAATTGACAATTCATATCACAAAGCATGTCAACATATAAACAATCACATAAAGTATGAAGGTTAGAGTTACTACCTGACATCCTTTCCAACTTGCTTGTCCTTCCTTTATCAGTCTTTCAGTCTATCCGGATATAGGCAAAGATCAAATCCTAGAATACCAAAGGTATGGTAAATGAGTTATTACTCATTCATTCTTCATTAATTATTGCCATCCAAAACGCCTAATGCAAAATTGCCCTTAAGGGTACCGGTCTTTTTCCTTTTATACCATTGTTCTTACACTATTCCAAAAATTATGATTCATGCTACCCTTACACAATTTTAGGTGTTGAATCCATTTTTGGTCTTATATTTATCAAAATCAAACTTCTTCACCTTGAAAAAAGGAAAAACCTAAATGATACACATTTTGACCAAAAATGCCAATTTCAATCCTAATGCTTCCAAAATGATTTTCTTACCTTTACCCCACACAATTTTTCATCTTAAACCTATTGGAAGCATCTAAACCATCAAAATCAACCTCTATTATGCCTATAGAAAGGACTGGCCAAAATTGGGTGATAGTTATGAAAAATGGGTATTCACATTTCTTTCAACAAAACAACCTTATTTTATCTTAAATCACTTGTTCAAACCATTTAATTCATACTCTCCAAGACTAATAGAAATTTGGGCAGCACCTCCCCATTAGGGCTTGTGCAACCCAACCAAGCAAACAGCCACCACAACACAATAATCACCATAAACAACTTTAATCACCAACAAGCCACTAGAATCAAGAAGAGATTCATGGTTTTGAAGATTACCTCTTGTTCTTTACTTTCTCTCTCTAACAAAAACCAAAGACCCCTCTTTCTCTTGGTTTTTCTCTTGCTACACATGGTTTTCAAGAAAGCCATGACCATTAGGAGAGAGTAGAGATCAAGAATCAAAAAGAAAATGGAAAGTTTGTGCTCAAACTTACCTCAATCTTCTTGATTTCACCTTGCTCTTCCTTCTTTCCTCTCTATTTTCTCTAAGTCCTCTCTCTCTCTCTCTCTTTCTCTCTCTTATTCTTTCTGACAGAGCAAGCTAATCACCCAAAGGGAGGTGAATTGGGTGATCTACAATTTTTTGATGAAGCTCAAGAACACAAGAGTTTATACTGGTTCGGTCCAACTCTTGACCTACGTCCAGTTCTCAGTCGCCTACT
>JBAGKO010000017.1:9564594-9579897 GCA_037177275.1 Acacia concinna
ATTATCACTTTAAAATGGCCTATTTTCATATTTACCTATAATTAACCGTTTAACCCCGCTTATTCTAATGGACATGTGTAGATGACTTATCTTTAAAATATGTCAAGCATATTTTTAGAAAGAAAAGTATTATACTCCCTCCGTTCCTAATTATAAGGGTCTTTTAGAGAATCTTAAGAAAATCTTAAGAAGGCTAATTATATTACTTAATCATATTATATATTGTGTTTTATTACATTATATATTAATTTATAGGTCAAATAATATAATTTAAAGAAAAACAATAAATTTTAATATCTTAAATAAATGTTATTAATTTTATTAGAATTTTCTTAAGATTCTCTAAAAGTCCTTTATAATTAGGACAAGAGACAGTATATATGAAAAGCACTTACAAAACAAATGGCTTGTACTCAAGATCACAAATTTCTTCTAGAATATGACATACATAAAAAACCAGATAGAGTGTATACAATCTATACATGTGTACTCGTAATCAATAATAGTATGGAATTATATGCAAGTTTAGACTAATCATGGATAATTTGAAAAAGAATAGTTTGTTAAATATATTGTCCAATATTGATTATATATTTTTGTCATTAAAATATGCATTCCAAAATAATCTAGTCTCTAACAATTTTTTTTGTTTTGAATTTGATGACATTGAAATATGAATTAGTTAATGTGTGTAATATCAGATGGCCTTACTTTTAGGTTAGGCTAAGCTAGATAGTAAGGGGGAATTATTTTAAGTTGTCACTAATTAATTTTAAGAAAAATCTAAATTATTTAATTTGAGTGTCTTAGATTAATTTGTGTATTTTTTATTAAAACATACCCGCTGTATATTTTTTTGAAATTAATTATCAAATTATAATAAAAATTATACTAGCCTCATAAAATCCAAACTGTCTAAGTAAAGCAAAAAATAAATTTCTTTTCATCATTGCGATGGGAAAAGAATTTCTTTAGCTGATAAATGGGACTACATAAAGAGACAAGTTGGTCTATTTCAAAACACTGACACGCATGTTCTTCTAAGATCAACTGGACTACTGTTCAAAATTTCACAGCATTAAGGAAGCGTGATCTTTTTTTTTATAATTAATGATTATATGTGTACTACTTAGATCATGTAATCAGATATCGCCTGATTATTATATACTTCAAAAATATGATGAATTCTTTACATGATCCGATTTATTTCATTTTTATATATAAATATCCCCCCACAACCACACTTTATTTGTAAAGAAAAATCTCAGATCTCTTTTGTAAAAAAAACCCACCCATGTACCATGAACAGTGACAGGGAGAGAGATGACATAAACACAAAGTGGGGAGGCATAGCTTAGCCACAACTATAAATATGGGGAACCACACAAACTCCAAACCAGTGCAAGGAATTTAGAAGACAGTTTTGAACAAAAGCTATCAACTTTACAAAGAGCCATTCTTGGCATCTCAAAAGGGTGCAAGAAAAGAGAGAAAAGTCTGCAACTTTTTCCAAGTTTTTTTTTGTTTTCGAATATGTATTGGGGAGGAATGGCTGGGAACAACATAGGTTGGGGTATGAATATGCTAGAGGAAGAGGGTTGGAGGAAGGGTCCTTGGACTGCTGAAGAAGACAGATTGCTTATTGAATATGTTAGGCTTCATGGTGAAGGCAGATGGAACTCTGTCTCTAGGCTTGCAGGTTCACCACTTTAATCTCTCTCTCTCTCTCTCTCTCACTCACTCACTTCTTCTACTTCTTCTATTCATCTTTTCATATTCCTGTGATGATTAACTATGGTTACAGAGAAGCCAAACTTGGCTTCTACTGATTTTAGTAGTTATATCTGAGTTATCTAAATTAAGGTTTCTGAACAGATGATGATGATGTTTGTTTCATGTTTTTGCCTGAAACAGGATTGAAAAGAAATGGGAAGAGCTGCAGATTGAGGTGGGTGAATTACCTGAGGCCTGATCTCAAGAAGGGTCAGATAACACCTCAGGAAGAGAGTATCATCCTTGAGCTGCATGCTAGATGGGGAAACAGGTATGTTTTGGGTTTGATTTTTCATCTTAATATCTTCAACTTGCATGTTTGTTATCCTTTGTCACTGACAGAAGCTTGTACTGATGAAGTTTCGGATCGGTGATTGCAAAAATTTTCAGGTGGTCAACAATTGCAAGAAGCTTACCAGGAAGAACTGACAATGAGATTAAGAACTACTGGAGGACTCATTTCAAGAAGAAGGCGAAGAATTCTCCTGATTCTGCAGAAAAGGCGAAGAATCGCCTCATAAGGAGGCAACAATTTCAGCAGCAGCAACAGCAAATGCAGCAGCAGCAGCAGCAACAACAGCAACTCCAATTCAACTTTGACGTCAAAGGGATTATGGCTCTTCTGGAGGAAAATGATCATAGAGTGGCTATCCCTTGTTTGTCTCAAATGAGGCAAGAAATGTATCAGAACACCATAGAAGAACAAAGCTGTCTTTACTCTACGCTCAATGGCAATGTCTCTGTACCAGAACCCTCAAATGATGATACTTTCTGGGATGGCCTGTGGAACTTGGATGATCTTCATGGAAATTTCAGTGCAGTAGCAAGCAAAGCCAATCTACACAATTTAGTTGCTCCCTTCTGCTAGAAGTTTACTATTGTCAGCCCTTTTTAAGTTCTCTTTATTAGCTCTAGTCATATATTACTAGGGACAAAACTGTGATAAAAGTTTCCTAAGTGTTTCACTTTCAAGCTCTCTAAATAAGATGCGATATGTGGGACAAACTTTACAAGCTTGGACCACATTTCTAACTCTTTTGAAGAAAGAAAAAAAGGTGGCTTTGATGGAGAACTTATAGCAGACACTTGAAAAATGATTATCTGAGTTTTTTCATGTTACTTTTAATTATGGGACAGGAAAGCTCCAAAAACTAGGAGCTTTTTAGTTTGGATTAATTGTTGTATGAGGTGTGAACTTAAGGAACCATATGTAGTACTTTGAAGGCAAGTTATTTGTCAGTGAAGTGTATTAATTTTTCTTATGAACTGAAATGAACTTTGCTTTACTGATCCTTTATGGATATACAACAAGTTCATCGGCTTTCCAACTTCTGGGAAAATATGAAGAAAAAGGAAATAACAACAACAACAACAAAGCCTTAATCCCATTAAGTGGGATCGGCTACATGAATTGCACGACGCCATTGTGCTCTGTTGAAAACCATATTTTTAGATAAGTTGTTGACCAAAAGGTCCCTCTCAATAACCTTGTTGATTGTTTGCTTTAGCCTCCCCTAACTTCTCTTTATGGGACTCTATATTACTTGATCAACTTTCTTTACCGGTGCATCCAATGGTATTCTTTGCACATGTCAAAACCACTTCAAATGATTTTCTACCATTTTCTCTGTAATAGGAAAGAAAAAGGAAAGAGGGAAAAAAACAATTTAATTCTAGACTTTTTGTTTTCTCAAGTAAAGAAAGGAGGGTAAATTATTTACATTACAAGAAATAAACGAACAAAAATCTTCTAAAGGAACTAGTTGAAATTTAAGGGCATCGCTAAAAAAATGTCTGGCAAGCATGTTAGTTTTAAAGTTCAGTTATCTTTCAACATGTTTAAAATCAACCAACCACTCAAATTTAAAGATATCGTGGTTTTTTATGATTAAATTCCAATTGTTATAAACCTCAGTACTTTCATATTTGATAAGCAATTTTAGATTTCCTTTTGCTTAATCTTGCAAGTGGTTCATGGCTTTTTTGGCCTTTTCCTCTTGCAGAAGTCAGAAACCAAGTGGAGTTATAAGCTGTAAAATCAAACTGATATTTCCAAAAGCACTAAGAAATAATGAAGTACTCAATATTGCATCATTGCAATGGGAAAGTTGTGCAATTAAATTAAATAAAAAGTACGCACTTGGATAATAAAATATCCCTTAAATGTCTACTTTTGGTGTTAGAAAACAACTCAAAATGTTGAGTTCTTTCAGACATCTTTGTCATAATATTCTTTTATGTTTGTTTAAGGTACACATAATACAAAATGCTCTTTAGTTTATCATAATGGTTTCATATCAATCACTCTGGGATTAGGCTTAGATTTATGAAACACAGAATTTGATTCTTTAAATCACATCACGTATCTTCATGAGATCATTTTTTTAAAATATTATATTATCTCATCTGCATAGCAGTATATATCACATATTTTGACATTCTGCTACTATCTGTTACTTCAAGAGTTAACTTTTTTGGTCACCCTCAGAAGAAAAAGAGAAACATTTAGAGGGGATAAATAAATTAAATCATAATTCTGATTAAAGAGAATATTAAGGATTAAAGTTCAACTCACATGAACATGAACCTCAACTTTACTTGCATAGAATTTTTGTTTGAAGCTGTCATATGTAAGGCTTGATGATTTGTTTGGAGATTTATTAAATTATTTACCCTATAGCTAACATCTCGGATATTAAAGGGACAAATATGCAATCAACTTATCAATCGTAGAAAACATATTTTCAATCTAAGGGAAATTGTGATCAAGGACCTATTGAAAAATATCTTTAAGAAGAACATAATAAACATCCTGCAATTTATCTTCCAAGTTCTGCATAAGTTGCTGCTTTTTTTCTTATTCTCCAATCCAGGTCTTTTTTGCTAGAAATATTTTTGCTAGCAAGTCCTTGATCCCCTTCAATTCATGTACAAGGACTCCTTTTAAAAAAATAATATAAATATAATCTCTTGTTCTTAATATAAGATATAGTTTATAAATTAAATCTTATATTATAAATTAAATTTTATATTAGGAATAAAGATAGTAGATGATGTACTATACAACACAACAAAGTAAAGTTATACATTATTACCAATAGAAAAATGCGCATACCATGCTACACATGCCCTATACCTTTGGATGAACTAAATATACTTCAAAACATATTATTGATTTTCTTCCAATAAATTGTTACTAACATGTCTTACAAATTTACAATTGAAACAACTAAGTGCATGTTTCATTGCCATATTCCCTTAAAAAGGCAATTTCATAAAATTACTTTAACTAAATCCAAGTTTGGTTACAAAAAGACTACTCTCTCCGTTCCTTTTTATAAGACCTTTTTAGAAAATTTTAAAAAAATCTTAAGAAAGCTAATTACATTACTTAATAATATTATATCTTGTCTTTTATTACATAATATAGTAGTTCATAAGTTAAATAACATAATTTGAAGAAAAACGACAAACTTTAATGTCTTAAAATTATGTAATTAATTTTCTTAAGATTTTTGTATGATTCTTTAAAAAGATCCTATAAATAGGAACAAAGGAATATTTTTGAGAAGCCAATCCAGACTAGTTAGTTTTTTTTTTTTTTTTTGGTCAATATGCATATAATTTATCAAGCACTAGTTCTCACTCTTAAGATTCGTTAAGAATTTTAACGAAAAAATCCACCTCACTTTGAGTTTAAATGGGGAAATGATTGAATAAAAATAATGATTGCTCCATAAAACCTGCTACTATTTGTTCGTAAATTCAATCGATATATGAATCTGTTTTGGGATTTTGGCGCATATAATCGAAATCTGAGTAAATTGCACATTCTAGAGCGATTCAGTTTGGTGTTCTCTGTTCTGAACAGAAAACTCAAACTTGAAAGCTATTCTGATCTTATGCTTCTTCATAGGACGTTTACCTTCCCCACTTCCCGTTATTGCTCTTCTGCTACTGTTTTTCACTCGCCTCTGTATCTCCTTGATTTGCTTCAACTTTCGATTCATCATCGTTCTCTGAAACTTGCACAGCAATCTCACGCTCAAATCCTCACTCTGGGCTTTGACCAAAACGCTTTCCTCTGCACTCGACTTGTCTCTGCATACTTTTCGTGCGGAAATTTATCCAAATCAAGATTCGTCTTTGACTCCATTTCTCTCAAGAATATCTATATCTGGAACTCGTTAATTAATGGGTATGCGAAACACCACGCCTTTGATGAAGCTGTTGCGTTGTTCCACGAAATGGTACGTAGTAATATTGTGCCGGATGACTACACTCTAGCTACACTGTCCAAGATTTTCGCTGAGACCGAGAACTTGATTTCTGGGAAATTGATTCATGCCAAGAGTGTAAATATTGGGTTTGTCTCGGATGTTGTTGTGGCCAATTCGCTGATGTCAATGTACTGTAAATGCGGTGAATTAGGTGAAGCAAGGAAGCTGTTCGATGAAATGTCTCAGAGGAACCTTTCTTCATGGAATGTCATCATTGCAGGATGTGCTGCCTCAGAGGATAGTATGTCCCATATAGATTTATGGAATTATTTTCTTCAAATGCGAAATGAAGGATTTAAGCCTAATGGTTATACAATTGCAAGTATCCTGCCTGCATGTGGTAGCAATACTGGGATATGGAAATATGGGATGGAACTTCATGGTTTTCTTGTGAAGAATGAATTGGATTCAAAGATGGACTTAGATGTTCATATGGGGTCGTCTTTAATAGATATGTACTCAAGAAGTAAAAGAGTTACTTATAGCAGACGGGTATTTGACCAAATGAAGTGCAGAAACGTGCATGTGTGGACGGCAATGATCAAGAGTTATGTACAAAATGGAGCACCCGAAGAAGCAGTATCTCTTCTGCATGAAATGCAAGTGAAAACAGGGATTCAGCCCAACAAGGTAACTCTTGTGAGCGTGCTTCCGGCATGTAGCTCGCTTGCCAGACTAACCGGAGGGAAACAAATTCACGGTTTTGCAATTAAAATGGATTTGAGTCATGTTGTTTCCTTATGTAATGCAATGATTGATATGTATTCCAAATGTGGGAGTTTGAGTTATGCACGACGATTATTTGACAAAGTCGCTTTCCACAAAGATTCCATTTCCTGGAGTTCAATGATCTCTGCATATGGATTACATGGGAGAGGGGAAGATGCTGTGAATATGTATTATAAAATGCTTCGGCTAGGAACCAAGCCAGATATGATAACAGTGGTTGGTGTTCTTTCTGCTTGTAGCAAGTCAGGATTGGTAGACCAAGGCCTTGGTATATATAACTCGTTCATGACTAGGTATCGAATGAAACCAACGGCTGAGATTTGTGCCTGTGTGGTAGATATGTTAAGTCGATCAGGAAAACTTGATGAAGCCATGAAATTCATTAGAGAAATGCCTGTGAAGCCCAGTGCAAGTATTTGGGGAGCTCTTTTAAGTGCTTCCATAATGCATGGGAATTCAGTGACAAGAGACCTGGCTTATAGGTTTCTGCTAGAGCTAGAACCTGAGAACCCATCAAACTATATCTCGCTGTCAAATTTATATGCTTCTTACAGAAGATGGGATGTTGTGGCTGAAATGAGAACAATGATGAAAGATAGAGGTTTAAGGAAGGTCCCTGGTTGCAGTTGGATAACAATTAGTGGCAAGACTTGTTCATTTTATGTTGCTGACAAAGCACATCCTTGTTCAAGTTTAATCTATGAAATTCTGGATAACCTTGTTTCAGTAATGAAAGGAGATAGTCGTCTGAATATTGATGTTCTCACTGAGATATCCTGATTTACAAATGGATTTAACAAATGTGATTTTCCTAGTGGTATGTTAAGATGGTTGCATTCGGTTGGTTCTCATTTAAACAATATCCATTGAAATACAATATAGTACATCCTTTATATTCATGAAAATTCTCTCCGTCAAGGCTAAGAGGGTGTTTGGATAGTCTGTGAAAAGTTCTTTTGACCTCAAAAGGGCTTTTCTTATAAATATAGCCAAACACTGAAAATTTTCAGAAAAGCCATTTTGTGTTCAAACCAGCTTTTTTCCTTGAAAAAAACCACTTTTTTGAAAAGCTATTCTCATAAGCTTTTCTCCAGCCCGTGACCCCCCTCTCTCCTTTCCTCTTTTCCATTTCGCCCTCATTATTGTTATCGTTGAAGAGCCTTCTGCCATTTCATTTCATAACTTATTATTTTTTTTAAGCAAATAAGCCACATTTTTTCGGGATATGAAATGAAACCTGCTAAATTAAAACTCAAAATAGATTCCGGTGAGCATTGTCAGGATATGAAATGAAACCTGCTAAATTAAAAACTTGCTAAGTTATATAAAAAAAATATTACACTTCCTTTTTTTAAGTAAATATATGTTGGCCTATTTTTTATCATATTATAATATAGACTAATGTTGCAATTTTATTTTTTTTAATCCAATTTATACACATTTTGTTATTTATTATAAAATTGTAATGTTAAAATTATTTATATCTCATTACAACCCTTACATGTAATTATTATAAAAGCCAATACCCTTTTTGTCATTTTACTGTAAAAAAAAGTCATTTTGGTAACATTTATTCAAACACTTTCATTTTTTCAAAACCAACTTTTTCACAAAAGTCATTCTCAAAAGGCATTCTGGAAAAAACACTTCTGCATCAAAAAGACTTTTCAAAAGCTGTATCCAAACGGGCTTAATAATTATGAGTCTTTGCGATGCACAAATAGTTTCTTTAACCACCACTAAGTGCTAAAACTCGTAAAAGAATGAACTAATATATCAAAGCAAGCTCGTCTTCATTGATTTTAGAATGATACACTAATAGTATGTGAGTGTTGACTGAATGCATTGACATGTGTTTTATCATTGTGACAGCTATGATCTAACAAACTTAATGACTCAGCTAATTCCATAACCATATATGGTTAGGATAGAACTATTATTAGTTGTGTTAACCTCCCCCCTTCTTAACTCAATTACTGGGTAGTTCTTGGGCAGCAACAACACTATGAAATTCTTCTTGAGCAATGACACTTAATTTGCTATGACAAAAATCAAACCTAGCATAGCCAAGGGATTTGGTGAGCAGGTATCCAATTTAGGAGAAAAAATTCTAACAAAAAAAATCACCCCAGTAATAAAAAGAGACAGATTTATTTGCTAACATAGTCAAGCCAATTTCAACAATAGATCTATGTTTTCTTTTAATTGATCCATTATGTTCATAGATATATGGACATGTAAAATGTTGTTAAATGCCTTGATTTTCAAATCAAATCTATTTTCAACCAGCAACTTAAACTCTTTAAACATAGTTAAGGCATCAGACTTCTTTTTAAGGAGATAAATCCATGTAAATTGATTGTATGCATCCACAAATGCAATATAGAAGCCAAAACCATTAGAAAGAAGAGGGGCAAGGCCCCATAAATCCATTGCAATTAATTGTATTGTTTTGGTATATTCAGTAGTAGATAGTGAAAATGGTAACTTGTGACTTTTGCCCATGTTACAAGCAGTACACAAGACATTACATTTATCATCTTTGGAAAATGGTCCATCAATAGAGGTAAGCACTTGCTTAATACTATTCATATGAGGATGACCTAAACAACAATGCTATAGAGTGAGTAAGGCAAAAATGTCTACATGAAAACTAGCACTAGAAGACAAAGGTGCATAAGTTGAAAACACTGGAGTAGGCAAGGCTAATAATGATGTAGAGAGTTTGTACATGCCCCTGTGCTCACACCCATCTATAAGTATGCACTTTGTTTGAAGATCCTAAAAAAACATGCATGAGGAAAAAACTCAATAGATACACCATTGTCTTTAATTGCTTGAGAAATAGACACTAAGTTTTTTTGCATAGTAAGAACACAAAACTCTATTTAAGCATAGTTTTGCACAAGGTGAGCATGATTGAGAGCAACCTATATGAGTGATAGGTAAAAAAACCACCACTTTGTCCATAACATTATTACCTATAGATGAGACTGAATTTTGAATAAGATATGCAGACTTTACAATATGTTGAGTTGCACCAAAATCCAAATACCAAGCACAATCGTTGATAGCTTATGAGGAGGCAACAAAAGCATGTGCTGATGTAGATGCACCTGAATTAACTTGAGGTGGAGCCATTACAACTGGAGAAGCATGAACAGGACTAACAGGAGATACAGTTGATGAATTCATAACAATAGTACTCATGCAATTCATATTAAGATGCAATGGAACAATATTAGCATTAGTAGAAGCAATATGTATAGCAACATCTATATAATGAACAGGTCAGCCTTAGTACTCAAGAGGTGTATAATAAAGTGATGCACCATATTCAATGTAATGAGCTTAAGGATAAGGCATGTAGGCTGACGTTTCATACCTCAAGTAACACCAATCGACAGTATGTCCTGTCTTGGCACAAATCTAACATGTGAATGTTGTTCTGAAGGGATTATAGACACTATGACCTCTGCCTCTAGTAGGACCAGCAAAGTGGGATAGACTTGGTGGGATAATAGGTTGACCTCCTTCATTAGCACCAGCTATAACAGAATTAAACGTCGTTTGTGTGGCAAATACAACAGGCAGATCATCATCACCATAATTTATATGAGTTGGTGGTGTCGTAGTAAGATGAATAAAGGATGAATTAGTGAGAAAAGTCTTCTGTCAAGCTTCAGAGTTGATCAACATAGTAGAGACCGTGTCTAGGTCAAATCGAGGCTTGAAGGCATTTATAATGGTAATAACGGACTCATACTCGGCAATGAGTCCATTTAGAATATGTGAGACATGTGTAGACTCAAAGACTGGTTCATCAAGGAGTGCAAGATGATCATAGATGAACTTCAGTATTGCTAAGTAATCTTTCATGTTGAGTTCTCCTTTCTTCTGATTCATCAATCAATTTTGATAATACAGGATTTTAAAATCCGATTTTGCAGAATATTGCTTCTCCAATTTTGGCCATATTTGTGTAGCAGTTTTGAGTCCAACCAGCTTGGGCAAATCAAACGATGTAACAGATGCCAGTAACCATGAGGCAAGAGCAGAGTCGATCTATTCATAACTCTCAAAACTAGGGTTGCCAACCAGCCGATTGTCATCACACGGATGATCTTTGACAAAATGGATAGGTCTATCAGAATAAGAGAATAATCAGTGTTGCTTAACCATAAAACACACTAGATCAGTTAGTTCGTATCATCAAGCTTCACATTGATTTTCTTATTCATGAAGCTTCACTTAGTCAGGCTCAAATTGGTCACAAGAGAAGACATCTCAGATGAAGTAGACATTGTTGTATCCTAATGAATGAGATAAACTAACGTCAATGCCTTTGATCACTTTAGTCGATAATTGGAGCTTGCTGATGTAGCGTCCCTCTGATGCCATACAAAAACTCATACAAGAATAAACTAATTTATCAAAGCAAGCTCTTCTTCATTGATTTTAGAATGATACACTTATATTATGTGAGTGTTGACTGAATGCATTGACACATGTTTTATCACTGTGACAGCTGTGATCTAACAAGCTTAATGGCTTGGTTAATTCCATAACCATATATGGTTAGGATACAACTATTATTAGTTATGCTAGCACTAAGTGGGTTAACTTTTAAGAAAAATTTTATGAAAAATAGTATCTTTCTTTACCTGAATAAAAAACATAGTTGAAGCACTTGATAGTTTGGTAAGATGCCATATAAACAAATAAAGGTTATGAAAATTTATAAATTAACTTAAATTATTGAAAATTTCTATATAATATATTATTTTAAATTGCATCTGTCAGTCTCAAATTTGTATCAAGAATCAAGAATTTAAAATCTTTTCCCAGTATTACTCAAATACCAATTTTTTTCTTCGTTGTGGGAGTTTTTCTCTCTCCAAGTGAGAGTTTGTTACGACAGATATCTCGTTAGAGTTTCATCGTGTCTGCTTCTGGTTAGTCGAGAGGAGACGACAGGGTAAAAGAGTGCAAACCTCGTTGCCCATTGCAACAGGAGAAGAAAAAATAGATTTTTTTACACATCGTGAAAGATAAACAAGTAAGGTTTTTAGTAGATCGAAGGAATGACGAGTAGCAGTAGAGACAGAACTGTGTGGATAGAGAAGAAATCGACATAATTAAAGGTTGATTTAATCTGGAGGAATAAAGAAGATAAGAAGCTGACTGGAGGATCTCTTATTGGGAAAGTCATGGCAGAAAAGACTCTAATCAATTGATGACATTCCAGATGATCAGGAAAGGATGGAGTATTGATAAGAGAGAAGATATAGAGATTGTCGCAATAAATCGAAAGACATTTGTATTTGAGTTTTGGTGTAGAGCATACTACTTGAGAATTCTGTGGGGAAGGCCTTGGCCTATCACTGGATTACTACTAAATATTCAACGTTGGGAAGAGGAGATGACTCTTAATGAGGTAGATTTTAATTTTTGCCCATTTTGGATTCAATTTCATGATTTACCTTATGCTGTTATGGATATAGATAATGTGATTACCTTGGGTGGTATGATTGGGGAAGTGTTGATGGCTAAAGATCTGAAAAAGGAGGGACTATTAGTGAGGATTTTTTTTGCGTGTTAGAGTATTGGTAGATCTCAAGAAACCTTTGATAACTAGTATGTGGACTACTAGGCTAAATAAGAATCCGATTAGAATCAGAATCCGTTATGTGGGAGAATTGGACATGAGTTGAGAACATGTTCACATAAAGAGAATGTTGAATCTGATAGCATGATTGAATATGGAAATTGGCTGAGTATTCAAGCAGTTAGAAGGTTGGAGGAAAATGTTAGATTAGTCAAGAGGGACTAGGAGGAAGTTGATGAGTGGATGAATGATAAAAAAACATGGTGGTATTAAGGAGTATAAGGGGAGAATTGAACAAGGTCAGAAGGATATGAAGGATTTGAGAAAACAAAGGATGGTAGATTTAGAGAAAGAAGAGCAAGTGAGAAGTAAAGAGATTGTAATAAATGAGAGGATAGATTTGGATGAAAAGAACCTAAAAAAATGAGGAGAGTTCTAATAGAAGTAAATGATAAGGAGAGGGGGAAAAAGGAGAAAAGGAAGGGGAGAAAAAGCTAAGTGAAGTATGTGAGAGAAAGAAGGTTGAAGCAATTGAGAATGAGGAACCACTTAATACAGGGAACACATATGTCAAAAGCAATAGTGGTCTATGGAAGCATATCTCCAATTGATGAAATTGAAATGTTGATTTGTATGCAAAAAATCAACCTAAAGAGATATAGGGGAGTTAGAAGACATGAGAAGTGTGAAAAAGATGAAAACCACTAAAAATAAAGAATGTGTGAATGCTGGATCAAGTAAACAGCTAGCAGGAAAAAAAGTGGACAGAAGAAGCATTAGAGTATTGAAGAAAAAATTGAGAGGGGAAGGAATACAAATTTAGGACATGGGGACAGAGATGGAGATATGTAAAAAGGATAATATGAAGGGAGAGTTTGTATTCACAACAAGAACTTGTGATAATAAAGAAGGGGCTAAAATCAAGGGTAGTAGTGACTGCCTAAAATCAGTCACCAAAAAGCCATGACGATCATAGCTTGGAATTGTTAGGGATTTGGTGTTGTCCTGACTGTAAGAAATCTAAAAGAAGTCTGTAGAATACACAAGCCGATTTTAGTGCTTCTAATGGAAACAAAACAGCATCAGGTTTATATGTAGAAAATACGAAAAAAAATTGGGTTGTCATAAGGAATTGTATGTGGATCCGAGGGGTAAAAGTGGAGGGTTGGCAGTTTGGTGGAAGGAAGAACTGGAGGTTAATGAGATTCAGGTGGGAAAAAAGTATTATCCATACAAAATTATTATGCAATAGTGTGGATGTACCTAAATATCTAACTCTGGTATATGGACCACCCAAGAAGGAAGAGAGGGGAAAAGTTTGGGAAAGGATGATTCGAATAGCTAGGATTGTGGAGGGATCATGGTCATGTGTGGGAGATTTCAATGATATCTTAAACTAAGGTGAGAAGGTGGGAGGAAAACCAAAAGCGGTGAGGAAAATATTAAATTTCCATATGATGCTAAGTGAATGTGGATTTATGGACCTTGAGTTTAAAGGAGCACGATTTACTTGATCAAATGGAAGAATATGAGTTGCTCATATTAAAGAAAGAATTGATAGAGCATTTGGAAATGGAGAAATGAGAGAAATTTTCCAAAAGCAATGGTTTTCCATAAAGAAGCAGTGGGATTAGACCACCTTTTATTGGTTGTGGATTTAAACTACCAACAAGAAAAATATTCAAAAACCTTTAAGTTTGAAGCTACTTGATGTGAGCATGAGGAGTATGCAAAAACAATAGAAGAGAGTTGGAGAAGAGATAAAGAGCAGCATGGATGTATTTCTACAGAATTTGTCGGTAAGTTACATGAATGTGGTAGAAGTTTATGGAAGTGGAGTAGGAGAACTTTTCCTAATAATAGAAAGAGAATTCAATAACTGCAGAAACAAATAGAAGAATGTAATCAAGGACTTCTCACATAGGAAAAGTTTTTGCAGAAATAGATGATTGCAAAGAAAATGGAGGAAGTATGGAAGTTGGAGGAGAAATATTGGCTCCAAAGATCAATAATAAACTAGTTGAAGGATGGAGATGATAATACAAAATTCTTCTACCTTACTGCTATACAAAGAAGGGTGAGGAACAATATTTTGAGGCTAAAAAATAATAGAGGCTAATAGATGGAAGAAGATGGATTAATTGCTTATAAGTTTACAAATTATTATAGAGATTTGTTTAAGGAATCTGAAGGAAGGGATTTAACTAAAGCACTAATGTATGTGGAGGGTAGGATACAAGATAATGAAAATTAGATGCTATTAAAGAATGTCTCTAAAGAAGAGGTGAAGAAAGCATGCGTCCAGATAGGTAGTAGTAAAGCTCTTGGGCTAGATGGATTTTCTGGAAAATTTTACCAATTCTCAAGGGATTTGGTTAGCAATGAGATTATATGAAATAGTGAGAAAGTATATTGAAGAAGGAGTGACTTTAGAGCCAATTAACTCTACTGACTTGGTGATGATCCCAAAAATTGATAAACCTGAATTGGTGACTCAATACAAACCCATTAGCCTATGTAACTTTTGTTATAAAGAAATTTCAAAAGTGCTTACAAATCAAATGAAGGCTTCAATGCCAAGGATAGTGACTGAAAATCAATGTGCATTTGTGGAGAGAAGGATGATTCAGGATAATATTTTAATTGCGCATGAAGCCTTTCACTATCTAAAAAGAAAGAAAGAAGGATTGAAACATGTATTTGCTCTAAAGATGGACATGAGTAAAGCATATGATAGAGTGGAGTGGGACTTTGTGGAGGTTGTAAAATTCTCTTTCCATATAACCATAATTAACAAATATTTTACATCGTAATAAATAATTCAGATGAGTTAACCATGATAGAAAAAATTAAATCTAAATCTTTAAAGGAACTATCATGGTTAAAAGAATAAAACCAATATCAAATTAAAAG